>BOPN01000963.1:12500-22500 GCA_017312705.2 Penaeus japonicus
ACTCCTTCCCTCCTTCCCTCCTTGCGTCACCATTTCACTCTCTCCTCTTCCCTCTTTTTTCAATCATGCGTCCACTTGTCTACTTCCCCGTTATGTCCCCTAGTCTCCCCCCTTTCCCCTCGTGTCCCCTTTAACCACCCTCACGGCCCCCTCCCCCCACCCCCTCCTCCTCCAGCTCTGCCCTCCCTCACCCAAATAGCCATGACTAATATACCATTACAGTGTATTGATTATATAAGATAGGCTTTAAAAAATGTCTGTATAATCGAGACAAGCATTTTTCTGTTATATGAAGAAAGGTAAAGAAAGTTAGTAAAGGAATAGATAAGATGAAGAAAACGAAACTGAAAACAACAACAACATAACACGGAAATCGAAAAAGGAGGGTTTATTCGTATAGGTAAAACTATGCATGTATTTCTTAATTTGATTTTCTTCACATAAAGAGCATTACTTAATTAGACCATTGTCTTCCGTCATTAGTAAATCAATTTTCTGTTTCCCTTTCCTCTCTCTCTCTCTCTCTCTCTCTCTCTCTCTCTCTCTCTCTCTCTCTCTCTCTCTCTCTCTCTCTCTCTCTCTCTCTCTCTCTCTCAGAGGATGCGATCCCTGTACGTAACTTAACTCCTATCCTCCCTCACCCCCTTTTCTACTCCTTGCTACTTCCACCCTCCCCTTTTTCACCCTCTACTCCCCTTTTACCTTTCCCACTCCCCTTCCACCCTCTAACCCCCCTCTTCTACTCCCCTTCTACCCCTTTCCCAACCTTTTCCACTCCCCACTCCACTTCCACCCCATCTCCAACCATTTCCACTCCCCTTCCACTCTCTCCCCCACTATTCAACCCCCTTCCAACCCCCTCTCCCCTCTCGCCCTCCCCGGTGTCCTCGAAACCGGCCTCCCCCTCGCCCCCTCGCCCCCTCGCCCCCTCCCCCCCATCCTCCTTGTCCCCTTCTTACCCCTTTGAAGACGGCTGTAAACAAAAGTCCCCCCATGACCAAATAGGAACCCCACCCGCGGCCTGGAGGTCGTCTGGGTCGTCCTTCAGTCGTCATAAACAAGTGGGCGCCGTCACTGCCATGGTCACTGGGTGCGTGTGCATGAGGCTGTGTGTGTGTGTGTGTGTGTGTGTGTGTGTGTGTGTGTGTGTGTGTGTGTGTGTGTGTGTGTGTGTGTGTGTGTGTGTGTGTGTGTGTGTGTGTGTGTGTGTGTGTGTGTGTGTTTGAGAGAGAGAGAGAGACAGGAAGAGTGCCTATGCCTGTGTGCATATAGGAGAGAGAGAGGGGGGAGGGGAGAAAGACAGACAGACAGACAGACAGACAGAGAATATTCGTTTGTGTGTCTGAAAGGGAGTGTGTCTGTGAGTGTGAGAGAGAGTGAGTGTGTCTGTGCGATTTTATTAAATTATGATTAAAAATTATTCAGGGTCGCCTGATGTTTGCATTGGTATTGGATTATCCTTCTTTCATATTTTTACACTTTTATCCTTCCGCCCTAATCCTTTTCTCTCATGTTTATGGCTTATCGTCACTTTTCTTACTCTTCACTTAAATATTGCCTTTGTATATAAATATCTATATATGTATGTATAATTTCACGTTCTTTGTAGTGCTTTGTCTTTCGCGGGAGCTCTGTTGACCCTACGGCTATGAAAACAAAAAATGAAAAAAAGAAAGGCCAAACCGAGGCATGAGACGGAGAAGTGAAAAAAAAAGAGAAATTTGCCCGGAGCGGAACCCTTTAAAACGAGTGATTGGTCGAGTGACATGAGTCTTGAGGACTTGTGAAAGCTTTGTTCAAGAGTCCATCTCAAGGACCAGGTCAGTGTGCGTCTGTGTGAGGGGGGGAGGTGTGTGTGTGTTTGTGTGTGTGTGTGGGTGGGTGGGTGTGGGTGTGGGTGCGTGTGCTTGTCTGTGCGAGTGGATAAAGGTGTGTACAGATCCGCTGAGTGGAAGACACGCATTAGGATCTGGTAACACTGACCTAGTAAGGAGGTGACCCAGTGGCGCAGTCCTGTGTCATGACCAAGCCAAGAGGGATCCTCGTGACCCAGTAACACACCCTGGAGGAGAATGACCTAGTCTTAACACAGCGAGACTTAAGAAGTATCTTAACACATCATTTCAATAACGGAGAAGAACATAGTAACATAAACATAGCACAATAACACCACTGACCCAGTAACATGGCACAGTGAACTGACTTAGTAATATCACACAGACAGCTGGTATTGCGATATAGACACCTGACTTTATAATATAACATCCAATTAATTTAAAGATATAACACAATAGACTAAATCAACTATATTTTCCTTTAATTAGGCCTACTAACGTAATTATAATAGAAAAAAAAAACAATGGCACGATAACTGAGTAACTGAGTTTAGTAAAGTGTACCCAATGACTCACTTATCACTATGGTGAAGACTGAAGTAGTAACATGACATAATATATATGGACATCCAACATATGATAAGTGGCATAACTGTAGGTCTTTAAGTAGATAATATGTCATTCTTGCCCACGAAGGCGCATGACCTTGGACAACATATATTTGAGAATGTGTACTAAAGACGACAGACCATTTCTTAGCATGGTATAGCACGGTAAGTCACATCCCTGAGTACTATGAAATGATTTGACATGAAAACCTACGTCCTGTCAATGCCATATGTATTAGATATTGCTCGAATTTCATTCAAGAAAACAAAGCACGTGGTAGAAGACATGCATCTGTGTGTGTGTTTGTATGCGTGTGTGTGTGTGTGTGTATGTGTGTGTGTGTGTGTGTGTGTGTGTGTGTGTGTGTGTGTGTGTTCGTGTGTGTGTGTGGATTTACTCTTCATTATCTATATATTAGCATCCGTCGTCCAGGATTTCACCCCCTTTTTCCATACTCTCCTAAACCCCCCAAATATTTTCCTCCAGTTAGAAATGTCTCAATCAAATATGCATAAACCCACAGATATATATCTAACCCCACTCCCCCTACCCCCCCTCCCCCTCCTGTGTGCCAGAACAGGTGAACATCGATTCCTCTCCTCTTCCTACGCTGAAAGGAAGATGACGTATGAAAGGGGAAAAAGGGAGAGGGTGGAGGAAGGGGGAGGAGGAGGGGAAAGAGGGAGAGGGGGTGGGGAAAGGAAGGGGAAGGACCAGAGGGGGTTCCCTGCACCCTTACACAAGGACGGTAATGAGCGCTAGTTCCACCTTCCTACACCCCCTCCCTCCTTTCTTCCTTCCTTACCCCCCTCCCTACCCCCTCCCTCCCTTCTTCCCTCCCTCCCTCCTGCCATCCCTCTCTCTCGCCCTTCCTCCCTCCCTCCATCCTCTATCCCCCCCTCCCTCCTCTCCCCTTCTCCTGTCGACCCTTTTACCTAACACATATTAGTTGATGAAGTGTATTTTCTTCCTTCTACCTGTGTCCACTTCGTCGTCCTTTTTCCTTTTCTTTCATTATCTTCTCCTTCTCCTCCTCTTGTCGTTGCTGTTTTTTTTTTCTTTCTTTCTTTCTTTCTTTTCTTACGCTTTACCACTGTTTCCTTTTGCATTTCCATTCGTCCTTCTCCTATACTGCTTCCATTTCTTCTCCTACTTCATCATCTCTTCCTTACTCTTTCTGCCTTCATTACCCTCTCATCTCTCTTTCTTTCCTACCGTTCTTTCTTATCTACTTCTACCATCCGATTTCTTCACTTCTTCATCCACCTCTGTTTCATCCGCCTCCATCTCTTCATCCATCGCCACTTCCTTCGTCTCCATTATTATTATCATCATTATCATCCTCTTCTTCTCCCCCTCCACCACCACAACATCCTACCTCCTCCTCTTACTCTTTCCTCCTCCTCCTCCTCCTACCTCCTCCTCCTCCTTCCTCCTCCCTCCTCCTACCTCCTACCTCCTCCTCCTACCTCCTCCTACCACCTATCACCACCTCATCCCACCTCCTCCTCCTTTACCTCCTCCTCCTCCTCCTCCCCCCGAACCGAATCAAAGACGAAGAGGAATTATTGATTTCGGATACTACGGCCGCCCTCTCCCCGCCCCCGCCCGTTCCTCTACACCCTCCCAAAACTTAAACTGGTATTGGTGTTCAAGTTAGGGCTGCTAACTTCGAGAAACTGGTACTGCGGTGGTCGGAGGTGTAGTGGGCAGTCTTGTGACCCTCGTCAGAAAGAGAGAGAGAGAGAGAAAGAGAGAGAGAGAGAGAGAGAGAAAGAGAGAGAGAGAGAGAGAGAGAGAGAGAGAGAGAGAGAGAGGGAGAGGGAGAGGCAGAGGGAGAGGAAGAGGCAGAGGGAGAGGAAGAGGCAGAGGGAGAGGGAGTGGGAGAGAGAGAGAGGCAGAGGGAGAGGGAGTGGGAGAGAGGGAGAGGGAGAGGGAGTGGGGGAGAGGGAGAGAGGGAGAGGGAGTTGGGGAGGGGTAGAAGGAGAGGGAGGGTGGGTAGAAGGAGAGAGGGAGGGGAGACGAGAGAGAGAGAGAGAGAGAGAGAAGGGGGGTAGAGAAATAGAATAGGGAAGAGAAAGAGAATGGAGGGACACGGGGAATGAGGAAAAAATAAGGATGAAGAAAAGTGGGAGAGTGAAAGAGATAAGAAAAGGAGAGAGAGAGATGAAAGAGAAATACACGCTAAAGACAAACAGTGAGAAAGCTAGTACATCTGAGAGAGAGAGAGAGAGACAGGTAGATAGATAGATAGATACATAAATAGATAAATAGATAGATAGATAGGTAGATATATAGATAAATAGATAGATATATAGATAGACAGATATATGGATAAATAGATAAATAGATACATACATAGATAGACAAGCAAGTATATAATACATGCGTGTTTTCGTGTCCCCATGAGTCCATATTTTCGTGTGCAATCCGTGCATATGCGTGTCCCTCGGCGATGACCAACGTGCGTGTCCTCACTAATCGACCGCAAAGGAACTGGCTGCGAAGTTGTCTGAGGAATTCGCCATCGATACCAAGTCGCCAAAATAGTATCACGACCGTAACGGGCTGTGATACATGTTTATCTTTTTTTTTTCTCTCTCTCTCTCTCTCTTTGTCTCTTTGCATCTCTTGGGTCTCTTTCTCTTGTTGTTGTTGTTGTTGTTGTTCTGTTGTAGTTGAGGATATGGGGTTGTCTTTTTGTTTTGTCTCATGTTTTTTTTCTTTCTTTCTTCTCTCTCTCTCTCTTTTTGTTATGTCTCATGTTTTTTTTTCTTTCTTTCTTCTTCTCTCTCTCTCTCTTTTCTCTGTCTTTTTCTCTCTATTTTCCTGAGAAAAAGAGAGTGAAGAAAGTAATCGTAAATGAAATTAGAAACATGAAAGAAGATGGAAAAAATGGGAGAAGTAAAAACGAGGGAAAAGAAGGGGAGGAGAGAGAATTTCGAAAATAAATTTCATAAAAATCAATAAATAAGGAAGGAAAGGAGGTTCCGTAAAAAATATAAAAAATAAAAAGATAAAGATTCACAAGTAAACAAAGCAAAAATAGATAGAGTACGAATCTGAATGAAGGAGAAAACAATATAAAAAAAAAGAGAGAAAGAGGGGAGGGAGAGAAAAAAGAAATGGTGGGGGGGGGGGGGGTGGGGGGTAAGGGATGAGGGAGAGGATCCGAACTACACGAAAGTGAAGCTCTCATTGCAAGACGAACGTTGTCGCTCATTATCAAACTCTCTCCCTCGCTCTTCTATTGATTAATTATAAGTCGATGAGAAAGTTTTGGTCTGGTCGTGTCCCGCTCCTTTTTTGTCTTCCTTTATCTTGCTCCTCTTGGTTCCTCGTCTGTGGGAATTTTTGCTCTTCTTTCTTTCTTGTTTTTCCTTTTTTTTTTTTTTTTTTTTTTTTTTTTTTTTTTTTTTTTTCTTTTGGTAGGTGGAGGTCGGGGTTATCATTCTTCTTCTTCTTCTTCTTCTTCTTTAGGTTGTCTATCCGCATTTATTTATTCATTTATCTTCGTTATTTCTTCTGTCTCTTCCTTCCTTCCTTTTATTCGTTCTCCTCTACCGCCTCATTTTTCATATTTTGCTTCTGGTTTCATCTTTTTCTCGAGCTCTCTGCACTTCCGAAAATATCTTTCTATTCATCTAACCCGCTCTTCTCTCCTAACGAGGCAGAATGGTGCGTGTATATATGTGTGTGTGTGTGTGTGTGTGTGTGTATGTATATATATATATATATATATATATATATATATATATATATATATATATATATATATATATACAATATATAATATATATGTATATATATATATATATATATATATATATATATATATATATATAGAGAGAGAGAGAGAGAGAGAGAGAGAGAGAGAGAGAGAGAGAGAGAGAGAGAGAGAGAAAGACAAACGGAGACAGAGACAGACAGCTAAAGAGATAGACAGAGACAGATTCAGAGAGAGAGACAGAGAGACAGATTCAGAGTAAAAGAGAGACTAAGTAAAAGAAAGCGAGAGAGAGAGAGACAGAGAGAGAGAGAAAGAGAGAGAGAGAGAGAGAGAGAGAGAGAGAGAGAGAGAGAGAGAGAGAGAGAGAGAAAGAGAGAGAGAGAGACAGACAGACAGAGAGAGAGAGAGAAATAAAACCCAAAATAAAACCCGAAATAAAAATCGTCTTTAAGGCAGTGCTTCAAGGGAGCCACAAATCTCCTTTACACTTCCTCTGAAAGCGTCTGGCCCCTTCTTTCCCTTCGCCCCTTCAAGTCAGACGTCGACGCACGATAATTGATAATTCCGATATGCCGGGAAAATAGTTCAGCTGTGACCCTCATATATTTTTTTTTCTTTCTTTCTTTCTTTCTTTTTTTCTTTCCTTATCTTAGTTTTCTCTTTTATTCTGAGATATACTGAAGATTTTTTTGTTATTTAACTATTTTTGGCTTCTTTTATTTTTCTTTTTTTTCTTTTTTTCCTTTTTTTCTGTTATTCATTTACGTTTTCCGCTTCGGGTTACTCTCTCTCTATTTTGATTTATATTTGCAGTCCTTTTTATAATCATGTTCCCCTTCTCCTATTTCTATTTATCATGCTTATTTCTCATTCTTCTAATTCCTTCTTTTTATTTTCCGCCTCCCCGCCTCCCCTTCCATCCCTTCCATATCCCTTTCCCTTCCTATCCTCCCATCCCTCCTCCCCTACACCCCCCATCCCTTCCCCCACAACCACCTTTTCTTTCCTGCAATCCCTTCCCCCTTCCCCTTTTCCCAAACCAACATCCCCACAGCCACCTCCCTTCCCCATCCTTTTCCCACACTTCCCTTCCCAATCCACAACATTCCCCACACACCCACCTTTCCCCATTCCCATCCCCACCCATTCCCAACTTCTCCACAACCACCTTCCCTTCCCCATTCTCATCCCCCTTTCTCCACAAACCCCATCATCCTTTCCCCCCTAACCCCCACCCCTTTCCTCACAACCCTACCCCCATCATCCTTTCCCTACAACCCCCATCTCCCTTTCCCCACAATCCCCATCATCCTTTCCCCACAGCCCCCCATCATCCTTTCCCCACAACCCCCCATGCCTTTCCCCACAATCCCCATCCCCCTTTCCCCACAACCCCCATCATCCTTTCCCCACAACCCCCATCCCCCTTTCCCCACAACCCCCATCCCTCTTTCCCCACAACCCCCATCCCCCTTTCCTCACAATCCCCATCCATATACCCGAGCCTAACTAGCGAATCCCCGAGGCTCCTGCTCTTCCCCCCCCCTCCCCCCCAAGCGTGTATACAACGGCAAAGTTTTCTCATTCGCTCGAACCCAAAACAGCACAAAAACGACCCCAGATGTATGAGTTTCTAAGTGTTTACAGAGGTCTCATTACGCGTCCGGCTTAATAAGGATTATATCTCTTACTGGTTTTACAATAACCTTAATTTGGGGGGAGAGGGGGGGGGTTGATTTAAGGCGTTGGAGGTGGTGGTGGTGGGGGTTAGTGGTGGGGGTGGGGGGGGGGTAGAGGTGGTGGAGGAAGTAGGGGTTGAGGAGGAGTAGGAGGAGGTTGAGGAAGAGAGGGGGGGATGAGCAGGGAGTGGGGGTAGAAGGGAGGTGGAGGAGGAGGACAAGATGGGGGTAGATGAGAAGGAGTAGGTAGTAATGGTAGGGACAGAGAAGTAGGAGGCGTCGGTGAAGGAAGAGCATCATCATCATTATCATCATCATCATCATCATCATATATTCAACATCATCACCATCATCATCATCATCATCACCATCATCATCATCATCATCATCATCATCATCATCATAACTACCAACCACCATCACCATCATCATTCCGATTCCTACCCTCTTTTCCTCTCTCTCTATTTTCCCATCCTACTCTAATTCCGCTTGTTATTCCCGTCTTTCCTTCTTCCTTCTTCCGAAACGTCATTTGGAAAACGGCATTTGCCTCGTCCCGTTTTGGTTTATTGGAGTTGGACAGTTTTGTTGTGGAAGTCTTGGCTTTTTAGAGTCGCTCTGCGTCGGGGAGGAGGAAGGGAGAGGAAGGGAGAGAGAGAGAGAGAGAGAGAGAGAGAGAGGGAGAGAGAGAGAGAGAGAGAGAGAGAGAGAGGGGGGGGAGGGGGGGGGAGAGAGAGAGAGAGAGAGAGAGAGAGAGAGAGAGAGAGGGGGAGGGAGGGAGAGAGAGAGAGAGAGAGAGAGAGAGAGAGAGAGAGGGAGAGGGAGAGGGAGAGAGGGAGAGAGAGAGGGGGAGAGAGAGAGAGAGAGAGAAGGCGAGAGAGAGAGAGAGAGAGCAAATGGCAGATTATTTTAATCAACATCTTCATCAACGTCATTTTCCTTTTCTCCGTTTCTCCGTTTTCCTATTATCTCGTTTTATGCCTTTGAACTTGAATTATTCCTTCCATTGCCTATCACAACGCTTATTGTATTTCGTGTTCTTGTTTTCATTCTTCTTCTTTTTTCTCTCTCATTTGCCTCTTCTTCTTCCTCTTCGTCTGCCATTCCTTTATCGTGTCAGTTCTCTTACCTTTTCCTTACCTCTTCTTCTTCTTCCCTTCTTTCTACTCCTACTCTTTGTCTTCCTCCTCCTCCTCCACCTCTTCCTCCTCCTCCTTCTCCTCCTCCTCCGCCTTTTCCTCTTCCTCCTCCTCCTCCTCCTCCTCCTCCTCCTCCTCCTCCTCTTCTCCCTCCTCCTCCTCCTCCTCCTCTTCTCCCTCCTCCTCCTCTTCCTCCTCTCCCTCCTCCTCCTTCTCCTCTTCTCCCTCCTCCTCTTCTTCTCCCTCCTCCTCCTCCTCTTTTCCCACCTCCTCCTCCTTCTCTCCTTCCTCCTCCTCCACCTCCACTTCTCCCTCCTCCTCCTCCTCCTCCTCCTCCTCCTCCTTTTCCTCCTTGTCCCCAATCTAACCACCGGTTGTCTCATGCATAGGTGAACCATGTGTAACCATTTCTAAGACTTAAAAAACGTGACTGCTTGCGTGTTATTTATGAAGGCACACTTAACGGGGTTCTTGCTTGAGTTTCGGAATGCTGTAACCGGCCAGTCACCTCGCCAGACAGTCAAGTGCAGTGTTGCCGTTGTTATTGCATCGTGCATGTTCTTATCTCCTTTCTTTTCCTCCCCTTATCTTTCTTCTTCTTTATTTTCTCTTTTTCCTTTCCTTCTCCCTTATTTATATTCTCATCCTCTCCTCTTCCTGTTTCCTCTTCTTCTTCTTCTTTTCCGCCTCCTCCTTCTTTTCCTCCTTCTTCTTCTCCTCTCCCTCCTCTTTTCCCTCCTCCTCCTTATCTTCTTCTTCTCCTCCTTCTTCCCCACTTTTCTCTTCTTCTTCTTCTTCTCCTTCTGTCGTTTTTCTCCTCCTCCTCATCTCTATTTGCAATTTGTTGTTGCGAAAATCTTTCCGAAAATTGCGAAAAATATATCCACAGAAACCCACGCTCACACATACCCACACACACACATACGCACGCACACACACATACCCACACACACACATACCCACACACACACACATACCCACACACACACATACGCACGCACGTTCACA
>BOPN01000963.1:27500-35000 GCA_017312705.2 Penaeus japonicus
TATTCTTGTTTGCTTTCTATCTGTTTGTCTTTCGTTTTTGTTTTTGTTTTTAGAATTGTTCGTTTTCTTTTTCTTTTACTATGTGTCTAATTCTGTGTGTCCCCTTTTTATTTATTTCTCTCTGATATTTTTCTGTCTCTCTGTCTCTCTTCTCTCTCTTCTTTCTCTCTCTCTCTCTCTCTCTCTCTCTCTCTCTCTCTCTCTCTCTCTCTCTCTCTCTCTCTCTCTCTCTCTCTCTCTCTCTCTCTCTCTCTGTCTCCTCCTCCTTCTCAACATCCACTTATGATCGCATGTGACAAAGACTTCAAACTTCATGGTCGTGTTTAACCTTTAAGGCTCTTGACTTGTGTTTCCTTTTTATTTGAACACATGCGTTATGGTTCGTTGACATTTTAGGCAGTTTTTCTTTGCGTAGGTTTTGCTTTTGATAAATGTTTGTGGGAGAGATTGCTTGTGTAGATATGTGTGCGGGTGTGTTTGTTTTTATGTGTGTGTGTGTGTTTGTTTATGTGTGTGTGTGTGTGTCTGTGTTGTGTGTGTGTGTGTGTGTGTGTGTGTGTGTGTGTGTGTGTTTATGTGTGTGTGTGTGTGTCTGTGTGTGTGTCTGTGTGTGTGTGTTTATCTGACGGTCGGTAAATTCTTTCTAAATCTAAATCTATCGTAGATATTTATGTGAGTTTATGTAGGTGTATGCTGTCGTGCGATCTGTAACACATATTTTATCGAAATGTTTATCCGATTACCGGTAGATCTGAACGACAGATCTACTACTATCACATTCTCCGGAAAGAAGATCACAGCCGAAAGATGGATGTAAAAGACCTCCTCCTCCTCCTCCTACTCCTCCTCCCCCTACTCCTACTCCTACTCCTCATCCTACACCTCTTCCTCCACCTCCTCCTTCTACTTCACTATCACCACCTCATCTTCCTCTTCATCTTCCTCCTTCTCCTCTTCCTCCTCCTCCTCCTCCTCTTCTTCCACCCCCTTCTCCTCCTCCTCCTCCCCCTCCTCCTCCTCCTTCTCCTTCTCCTTCTCCTTCTCCTTCTCCTTCTCCTTCTCCTTCTCCTTTTCCTCCTCCTCTTCTTCTTCATCCAACCCCCCTACTCCTACACTACCATCTCTTCTTCCTCCTCCTCCTCCTCCTCCTCCTCCTCCTCCTCCTCCTCCCTTTTTTCCTCCATCTCCTCCTCCTCCCTCTTCTTTTCTACCTTAGCCTCCTTACCAGAGCGCCTGAATCTTCCTTAGATCTCCTTACATAGCAATCTAAAGAGTTTTCGATGCCATTAAAGGCGATTCAATCCCTCTGGCCATTCTACTTCTGGAATTTAAAGTCGGCTATGATTCTATGGTTGGAATTTCATTTCCGTCGCTCTCTCTCTCTCCCCCCACCAACTCATCCTCAGGCATCCCCCACTCTACCCCCCTCACCCCAACCCCAACCCCAACCCCTACCCCACCCCCACCCCCACCCCCCACCGCTCCTTTACCCTTCCTCCCTCTTTCTCTCTTTCTCTCTTCTCCCCCTCCCTGTCAATCTACATCACCCCCCCCTCAACTCTCCCCCCCAGTCTAACCCCCCAGCCAGAACCTCTCTTTTTCTCCCTTGCCGCGGGCGAAATATTACTTTCCCCATAGAAGAGTATCTGTGTATTCTCGATGGCTTCCATATGTAAAGATCTTTGGTTTATGGCTAATGCATTGAAGAGTGTTTCTTCTGGTTCCTCTCTCATGCTTCCCCTTTTTTTCTTTCTTTCGTTTTCTTATTATTTTTATTCGTGTCTTTATATGTATGTATTTTTGTTTTGTTTTCATCATCTTCTACTACCGTATTGTTGTTTTCTTTTCTTTTTTCTTTACCTTTCATCTCGTGTCTCATAACTATCCCCTCTTCTTCCCTCACTATTTCCTCCCATTTCTTCTTTTTATCCTCTTTCTCTTACATCTTTCCCTCCTCCTCGATCATCATCATTCCCTCCCACCTCTCTCCCCTCTTCCCCCGTTCTTCTCTTACCTTCCCCTCTCCTCCCCTTCCTCCCTCTCATCCTTTACACTCCCCTCTCCTCCTTTACCCTCCCCTCTCCTCCCCTTCCTCCCTCTCCTCCTTTACCTTCCCCTCTCCTCCCCTTCCATCCTCTCCTCCTTTACCCTCCCCTCTCCTCCCCTTCCTCCCTCTCCTCCTTTACCCTCCCCTCTCTTCCTCCTCCTCCCTCTCCTCCTTCACCATCCCCTGTCCTCTCTTTTCTTTCCCTCGTCCACTTACTTTTCCCTCCATTTAGGGGCTATCTTTCTTGCCTGTGCTCCAGCTGTGACTATGATATCCTCTCTAGACTTGATTTCTCGTTCCAATTTTTTTCTTACTTTCCTCTTCTTTTCCCTTCGTTTTTGTCCTTTTTTTCTGTCTTCCTCTTTCTTTCCAACCTTTTTTTTCTCATCCCTCATTTTTTCTACCTCTTTTTATCTTTTTTTTCTGTTTTCTATATTTTTGCCATACTTTTTTTTTCGTATCGTATTGTCTCAAATATCTAAGGTCGTTGCCGTCTTAGACATATTCCCATTCCCTTCTTATTCCGTTCCTTCTATCATATATTTCCCAGTTTTGTTTGTTCCCCCTTCATTGTCAATTCTCTCTCTCCTATCTTCCTCCTCCTTTGCCATCCATCTCTTCCCTTTTGGGGCTTATGTCTCCGTCTCTCTATTGCAACAAGTAAATTGGAAAGAGATGCAAGAGAAATGAATGAGGAAGAGGAGGAGGGACGGAGAGACAGAGAGGAAAAGAGGAAGATAGATCCAAGAGAGATTTAGAAGGAAGGGGAGAGTGGGAAGGTAAGATTGAAGCGTAATCCATCTTCCTTAGCAGTCAGACGGAGTGGAGAGAGAGAGAGAGAGAGAGAGAGAGAGAGGGAGAGAGAGAGAGAGGGGGGGGGGCAGATAGACAGTCTGACAGAAAGACAGAGGAAGAGGAAGAAAGTTAGGCTGACGGACATGCATACACAATCAGACAAACAAACAGACAGATAGACAGACACGTGGGGAATAGAGAAGAGAGAGAGAAAGAGAGAGAGAGAGAGAGAGAGAGAGAGAGAGAGAGAGAGAAAGAGAGAGAGAGAGAGAGAGAGAGAGAGAGAGACAGAGGTGCCGTTTTCTCCTTTTTCCCCCTCATCCTCCTCCCACACGCTTCATAAATCTGGACCTCCCCTTTGTTCTTTTTTTAAGCAGACGCACATTTTACATTCAGCTGCACTGACAGAAGCAATTAGTGACGATGAATGATGGTAAGAACATTACCTGAGGGTCTGCTTGGGTCTGGACCGTTCATGCTCCTCCAGGTGCAGCTTGGACTCGATGCTGCTCATGCTGTTGATGCTGTTGCTCATGCTGTTGATGCTGTGGATAGTGGTGCTGTTTAGGGATCCGGTTAATGCTGCTGTTTTTTTATGATGCTGTTGATGCTGTTGCTCATGCTCTTGCTGATGCTGATGTTAATGCTGCTGTTTTTTTTTTTTATAATGCTGTTGATGTTGACGCTGTTCTGATGATCCTGTGAATGATTTTTCTGATGCTGTTTCAGACTGCTGTTGATGCTGTTAATGTCGGTACTGTTGGGGATACTCTCAATGCTGATGCTATTTCTGATGTTGTTGTTGATACTGTCAATAATCCCATTAATGCTGACGCTGTTATTGGTCCTACTGCTGCTGCAACTGTGCATTCGGTTTTACGTGCTCAGTGTAAAGGCTTATACCACCCACCTACTAATAGTTTCATTAATCTATAACTTCCGACGAGACTATCACTCTAATTACGTTCACGAAAAAAGAAGAAGATTGAAGTTCAAAAAATCTTTTTCGGACATTTTATTTCCATTCGGGAATTAGAGGTGGCAGTGAAGTGGTCACCCTCCATTGGTCGAGCGCAAAGATGACCTCGGATTCGGAGATTAAGCGCCCTGTGATCATTAACTGATTGGGAGATAATGACGAGGTTTTTTTTCCTCTTTTTTTTTTTTTTTTTTTTTTTTTTTTTTTTTTTTTTTTTTTTTTTTTGTGGTGGGAGGGGGTTGGGGGGGGGCGTGCGCTTTATCTCTCTTTCTCTCTCTTTGCGACTGTCAGCTTGTCGGAAAGGTCATTTAAAACTTTGACCTCTCTTTTATTTTACTTTGCTTTTTCTTGTCTTTTGTTAGTGAGTTGGGATTTTAGCGGGTTAGGTTTAGTATTAAAGGATGTAAGAATTGTGTTTCTGTCCCTTTTTTTTTGGGGGGGGGGGATTGTTTGCGCATTGTTGCATTATCTACGTTTGTTTTATATTTTTCGTTTCTCTCTCTTTCTCTCTATCTCTCTCTTTCCATCTCAAACTATCTTTCTGTTTATCTATCTATTTATCTTTCTATTAATCTATTTACCTATCAATGTGTATATATATATATATATATATATATATATATATATATATATATATATATTAACCCTCTCTCAGATAAATGAAGATGAAAAACACATCACAGCGTAACACACAAGAAGCAAAAAAATAACATCAAAATAAACTGCAGAAACGGAAGTTATTTGAGCCGTCTAGGCAGGTTATTTGATATACCTTCTGATTAACCGACTTAATAATTTAGTGGAGGTGTATGTATCAAGTTTATTGTTGACGAGGAACCAAATATTCCCATTATTGATCATTAACATTTCTTCTGTTGCAGATTGCAATTAACATATACATGTATCTCGCTTTGTATAAGTAGACTTGATAGTTATGTGCACGAGTATGATTCATATTTTGGTACGATGAGAGTTACTGCTCATTTGGAGATTTGTTTAAGAAGATTATTAAATGTATAAATGTTGAATACTTGATCCGATATGCATCAAAGTATGCTATTTATGCCGAAGTGTAATATTCACGTTAATGGTAAAGATATGTTGGTAAGTACCTCTGCAGCATTATAGTCATAGACCTCATTTGGTCAAAGTGAAGTTTATGAATATAATCATGTGGACAGACTAGAGCTCAAAAAGGCATCAGAATTGATAAAAGTATTCCATCCCCCCCCCCCCCCTTATTCTTCTCCTCCCACCCCAACCTGCCATCCTTACCCCCTCACCCAACCCTCCATCCTTACTCCCTCATCCCCCCCTCCCTCCATCCTTATTCCCTCACCCCCCCCACACAATCCTTACCCCCCCACCCCCCCCCTTCCCGAAAAAAAAACGAAATTTTAAGAACGTCCTCAAGAGAGAACGATTTTGTTTCGTCATTTGGCACGGTCTGCAGGGCCATGGAGCCTTGCAAAGGAGGACGCATTTGCAGGAATAATTCATGCAGGATTGCGTATCGGCGGAGGAGTAATGCTTGAAAATGAATAAATAATATTTCCAGGTACGGATGTATTATGCAGGAAGGTGACGAGTCGATTTATAGAACGCGGGGAAGGGGTGGTGGGCCTGGGGGGTAGGGGGAGGGTAGGGAGAGGGTAGGGGGTAGGATGGGGGTGAATGAGATCAGCAGGACAAAGGCTGTTTTGTTTATGGCGATATCCCTTTCATTTCTCAACTTCTTTTTATCTGTCTTTCTTTCTACTCCCTTCCTTTCTTTCTTTTCTCTCTTTTTACATGTCCTTATTTCCATCTATGTTTATCTTCCCATTCCTCTTTCTCTTTCTTTTTCACACACACACACACTCACTCACACACACACACACACACACATGCACGCACGCACACACGTCTCGCATTCCTTTAATTTACCAATCATCTATCACCTTGACATCGCACGCACGCACGCACACACGTCTCGCATTCCTTTAATTTACCAATCATCTATCACCTTGACATCTTTATGACACAAAGGCTATTTGATCCCTTTCGAAATGACATGACCAGAGGGGGGTAGGTATTGCAGGGCATGCATGGTAGATCACACAAAGGATATAATGCATATGATATGACCCTCTCCTCCCTATCCCTCTGCCCCCCTCCCCCTTCCCCCTTCCCCCTGCTGTTCATACTCACCCCCCTTCTAAACCGTGCTATCCATTTTATCTCCCTCCCCCCCCCCTGCCCCCTTATTCTTTGCCTTTCCCCCCCCCCCGCCCACCCCCACCCCTACCCCATCATTTAAACTACCCAGCACAATCTCATTCGACTGTACGCCCACTTAAGTACAAGCCGGTGACTTGTTTCAGGTCGATACCTTATCACTCTTGGGGAGGGGGTGGAGGGGGATGGGGGGATGAGGAAGCATGCACGAAAGCATGACTGAGAACGAGCGCTGATAACAACATGCATTCTTTCGATCACTTCTTTATTGGAGTTAATGAATGACCGCCATGCATTGAAGGTGAGTCTTGGGAAGGATTGCATTCGACAAGCAAGGTGAGAAGAGAGGAAGGAATTTCGGAATTTAGTTCACAGACAAAGAAGTTTACAGATAACTATTGCCTTGTCAGAGTTACAAAGCGTTAAGAAAAATATATTTACTTTCTTCTGCATTGTGATTCTGAGTGGCACTGATTGATTGACAATTTCCCTTCTTGAGAAATAAGGAAACGCTTGACTCACAGAAGAATTTTAATAATAATGCCGATAAAAAAACAACGATGTAAACTTGAACACGAACCAGAAAGTATATCACCTGTGGTAGACCACGAAGACGAATACACACAAAATAAGTTTATTGTCTCATTTTCTCATAAAGTTTATTTGTTTTTATCTATTCTTGCTCGACCGTCCTATCAACAGAGTATTTTCATTCATTCAGGATCTTTTGTATATCATAGGGTTTACTAATATCTACTCTTTATAGCTTGTGTGTATGCTTTCCTTTTGGTATCTGTAAAAACAACCCTGACTTTCAATCTTCCAGAATGCGTGCCTTATATCCATAAGGGTTATTATTCATGACTCCACACACTTAGAAAGTACAACATTCCCAACAATGCTCATGATGACTCAGCAGTAATTACGAGGGATGTGGGCACATTCCGTTGCTAATGACGGAAAACACTGACGGAAAATACTTTGACATTAGTTCACGCCGGTGGGGCGACGTAAGATAAAGTTCTAATACTGCCACATATATACGCACATGTACACACACACACACACACACACACATACACACTCACACAAACACACACACACCCCACACACACACACACACACTCTCGCAAAGACACAATTACATATATAAAGACATACATGTATACACGCACACATACACCTACATATATGCACATGTGTATAGACGCACACTCTTACAACCACACACACACACACACACACACACACACACACACACACTCGTTCGTGTATGCAACTCTGCCGTTAAAAACAACACATCGTATCTAACAAACCAGGGAGCGTATCCATCCGGTTGATAATTAAGCAACGTGTTGACAGTTCACTCATTCACATGGGGTTCAAGATGGGGGAGGGGGGGGGGGGAGTACGATCATCCTCGGGGCGGGGGGGGGGGGGGTTATAATCATCCTTCTGGGGG
>BOPN01000963.1:40000-42500 GCA_017312705.2 Penaeus japonicus
GGGAGATGCAATGAACACATTCTTCCCTCCCCCATGAAAAGTTCTATGCATACATCTATCACGAATGACTGGGCGCATGCATGTCTACTGTCTGTTTTTTTGCGAGTCTTTTATTAAGAGGATACACTGTTCATTTTGATGGGGCGGCTGTAGGTTGCTGATTACAGAATTGCATTGTTGAATAATTGCATTGTTGACTATGCAAAGGGATACAGGATAGGGTTTTCTGTAGACTGATATAATTTCTCTCTTCGTGATGTTGATTGATTTCCATGGTTTGTGAAGAATCAAGAATATAAGAATATTAAGTGGCGTTTTGCTGTAACGAATTCCAGATTTGTCGATAAGCTGACAAGATAGGACCAGCATAACATGTGATTTAGTTTTATCATGTGTCTTAGTTATCATGATTTTTATCAATTCATCACATTTGAAAGCAGAGGGCATCCCCAGTATCAGCATCAATACCGATTGAATTATAATTATGATAATTTTTTCCAAGGTTAACACATCAATAGAGATGGTACCAAGACGGCATGTGATAACTAACGGTTTAACAAGCTTAACAATCACCTTTATGATGACAATATAAAAGCAAAATAACAAACACCTATTGATATATAATAACAAAATAATAGGTTTATGATAACAAACGCAATCATATCAGAATAACAGACAGTTTAAGAGTAACAAATTTAATGGTAAAAAAAAAAAAAAAAAAAAAAAAAAAAAAAAACGCATACAATTATGGAGTAATTATCTCCACTCACCATGCGTGTAGATGGATAATTGTGGCAGGGCTTAAATTTCTAATTGTGTGCTTCACGTAGAGCTAGTCAGTCAGACACCTGCTTAACACAAGGAGCCAGGTGGGATTATGGTGTTATGGTGATTTAGGACTAGGGTGGTATTGTGTTGTGTATATTGTGTTGAGTGTTAGGTATATTGTGTTAGAGTGTTAGGTATATTGTGTAGTTGTGTTAGGTATATAGTGTTATAGTGTTAGGTATATTGTGTTAGAGTGTTAGGTATATAGTGTAGCTGTGTTGGGTGTATAGTGTTATAGTGTTAGGTATATTATGTTTTAGTAATATGTATATAATTTCATAGTGTTTGGTATACAGTGCTAGAGGATTATGAGGATAAGGTGATAGTTACTGTAATGACAATAATGTGATAATCAGGATAGTGATGTTGATTATCACATTGATTATGATTAATATTGTCATTAACATAATAATAATTATTATCATTTTCATTATTATAATGATAATATTGACACAACTGTTAAATAATAATAGCAATAATGAATACCAGAATAAGAGAGGCACGTGTAACAGAGGAATGAACATAGTTATGTTTGTGTGTGTGTGCGTGTGTGTGTGTGTGTGCGTGTATGTGTGTGTGTGTGTGTGTGTGTGTGTGTGTGTGTGTGTGTGTGTGTGACTACGTGTGCACAGATTAATAAACTCGGCAAACAGAACCTACCCGACACTCCCCATGACCCATCCCTTCCCCCTCCCTCCCTCTCTCTCACCCCTCTTCCAACTCTTTTTTTTTTTTTGTTACCCCATCCCTACACACTAGGACCCCCCTATACACACTGACCCCACCTCTCCTTACCCCTTCCCCTCCCCCTCCTCACCCCACCCCTACCCCTCCGCCCTCACTTCCTCACGCACACAGTGGCGAGGTGGCTTGCAAAGGAGTATGTAATAGGCGTTCTATTGTTCATGATTCTTATAGTCATGAGTTCTTTTTTTTTTTGGGGGGGAGGGGGAGAAGAATGGGGGGGGGGACGAATGGGGGAGGAGGTGGAGAATCCCGGAATTTTATTGAAAGGAAGACCTCGTAAATCGCTCTCTTTATGGTTCTATTTATTTGTTCATATAAATGTTAGTCAGTTTGGTTTAGTTTTATTTTGAGTTCGTGTATCTCTCTCTGTCTCTATCTCTGTCTGTCTCTCTCTCTCTCTCTCTCTCTATCTATCTATCTATCTATCTATCTATCTATCTATCTATCTATCTGTCTATCTACTCATCAATCTATCTACGTATCCACCACTCATTCTCTCGTTCTGCCAATTTCCCTTGTATTCTCGTTTCCCTCAATTGTGTCCTTCTAAATATGCACCAATCATCACTCACTCGCTTTCCCCTCATCTCCCCTACTGTTCTCCCCATCTACGCACCCAACCTCCCCTCTCTTCTCCCCTCTAAATATCTTCCTAACGTCAACACTCTATACTTTTCTCCCACTCTCCGTCTCTCTCTCTGCACCTCCCTCGCTCGCTCGCTCGCTCTCGCTCTCTCTCTCTCTCTATCCAGTCGCAAAGAAGCTCCTCTTCTCTCCTTCTCCCTGTTCCCTTTCTCTCTTTCTCTCTGCTGTTTCGTTCGAAGTTTGGGTTCTTGGTGCTTTCTGTGTGTCTCTTTCGTTCTTTCCCTTAAGCTCTGTTTCTCTCTTTGTCTTTGTTTATGCTTCTGTCTCTGGTTTAAGTCTT
>BOPN01000963.1:47500-52500 GCA_017312705.2 Penaeus japonicus
CGATGTGAGTTTATAGTAAAATGGTATTGATAACAAGGATAGTGATGATAATGAAAATTCAATGATTATGGCAATGATAAGGATAATGATGATAATAATGATAATGATAATCATAATCATAAAACAATAATGATGATAGATAATGATAACAATAACTTAGAAATAAGGTTAATAGTAGCAGCAAAAATAATGATAATGAAATGATGATAATAATAATAATAATGATGATGATAACAATAATAATCATGATAATAACAATAATGCTAATAATGATGATAGGATAATAATAACGATAATAACTAAATAATAATAAGTTAGTGTAACTACAAAGGCACGAAACAAGGGAATAGGTATGTGAACAAGAAGGAAAATTAGCTAATAATTATGTGTAGACGTAATTCAAAAAGGTTGAATGCGAAGAAAACTGTAGGTATGAATGCTGAATAAAAATTATGCAAATTACGTGAATACCTGAATACATAGTAGAATAAAGACACGGATATTTTCATTTCTATTTCCCACGAAATTCTTTTTAATCTCACATACTCCAAATATGTGGTATTGTTTGTTTCTTGAAAGAAGCTTGGCATATCAGAGAATGACACAATGCGCTGCATACACACACACATGCATGTATACATAACGCATGAGTGAGAGAGAGTGAGAGTGTGTGAATGTGTGTGTGTGTGTGTGTGTGTGTGTGTGTGTGCGGCGCACGTGTTTATGTGTATATGTTTGTGTGTATAGACTTTAAAGAATTATGTCATGCAGATCTTCATTACTTGAGAAAACGTCCTTTAGGAAATGCTGTATTACAATCCCTCATACCCTCCTCCGCTCCTCCCCTACTCTCCTCTCCCCTCCCTTCTCCACTCCTCCTCTTCTCCCCTCCCTCCTCCTCTTCCTCTCCCCTCCCGTACCCTCCTCCACTCCTCCTCTTCCTCTCCCCTCCCTCCTCCACTCCTCCTCTTCTCCCCTCCCTCCCCCTCTTCCTCTTCCCTCCTGTACCCTCCTCCACTCCTCCTCTTCCTCTCCCCTCCCTCCTCCACTCCCTCCTCTTCCTCTCCTCTCCCTCCCCTCCCTCCTCCACTCCTCCTCTTCCTCTCCCCTCCCTCCTCCACTCCTCCTCTTCCTCTCCCCTCCCGTACCCTCCTCTCTGTCGCTCTCTCATTACACCTGCCAGACTCTTTCCAGACGACCCCCCCCCACCCCCCTCCCCCACCCCCCCTTTTCCCCTCCGTTGTCGTTTTTTTTCTCCTCCTCCTCCTCCTCCTCCTCCTTCCCCCACCTTCTTTTCTTTCCTCTTCCTTTGTCTTCATTTGAGACGTCATCTTGCCTTATTAGGTTAGAGTGCGCTCTAATACTCTTTTTCGCTCGCCTCGCTCTCTCTCTCTTTCTCTCTCTCTCTCTCTCTCTCTCTCTCTCTCTCTCTCTCTCTCTCTCTCTCTCTCTCTCTCTCTCTCTCTCTCTCTCTCTCTCTCTCTCTCTCTCTCTCTCTCTCTCTCTCTCTCTCTCTCTCTCTCTCTCTCTCTCTCTCTCTCTCTCTCTCTCTCTCTCTCTCTCTCACCTCTCTATTTTCTGTTTTTTTAGTTTACTCATTTTCTTCTTCTTTTATTTATTTATTTATTTTTTTTTTTTTAGTTTTTATCTACCTCTTCCCTCCTCCCTTATTTTCTTCAACTTTGCCTCCGCCTCCCTCCCTCCCTTACATTTCCCTCTCACCCACTGATACCCCCCCCCCCCATGCCTTCCCTTCCCTTCCATTTCCCTCTCCTCCCCTTTTTCACCAACAAAAGGACGTTGATGGAGACATAATTAGTATAGAACACAAGAGAAGTTCCCGTCTTTCTCTCTCTCTCTCTCTCTCTCTCTCTCTCTCTCTCTCTCTCTCTCTCTCTCTCTCTCTCTCTCTTTTTCTCTCTCTCTCGTTCTTTCTCTCTCTCTCTCGTTCTTTCTTTCTCTCTCTCTCTATCTATCTATCTCTATCTGTATCTCTCTCTCTCTCTCTCTCTCTCTCTCTCTCTCTCTCTCTCTCTCTCTCTCTCTCTCTCTCTCTCTCTCTCTCTCTCTCTCTCTCTCTCTCTCTCTCTCTCTCTCTCATTTTCATTATTTGCGCCCGTTTTCGAAGGGGAAGAAAGGAGATAAGCAGAGAGAAAGAATAAGAAGCAGAAGGTGACATAACTCAAAAGGAAAGAGAAAGTAAAAGATTTAGGATTTTAAAGACAAAAAAGGCCTTCATGAATGAGGTTCAAAGATGTTTCTCTTTTTGTCTGTGAAAGATATCTTGACTTTTTCTTTTCTTTTATTTTCTTTTTTCTTTCGGTCTCTCTCTCTCTCTCTCTCTCTCTCTCTCTCTCTCTCTCTCTCTCTCTCTCTCTCTCTCTCTCTCTCTCTCTCTCTCTCTCTCTCTCTCTCTCTCTCTCTCTCTCTTTCTCTTTTTCTATATCGATCACGGCCGCTTTTTCTTCCTCTTCTTCCCCGGTGTCTGTAGTCTTTCATTAAGTTAAAGTTGCTATGTTCTTCCCCCATATTATCGTCCTTGTGTTGAAGTCCATCGTCATCTTTAACTTTGCTTACTCCTCATAAGAGACTCGGAGAAGCAAAGAAAGAAAGAAAAACAGGTGTTTTTATATATGAATGGCAAAACAAAAAGATGTACTATCCACAAAACATATTTATTATATGTTTTGTGTATCGTGTTTTTCCTGCCATATATATATATATATATATATATATATATATATATATATATATATATATATATATATATATATATATATATATATATATATATTTACATATATATATGCATATATGTGTGTGTGTGTGTGTGTGTGTGTGTATATATATATATATATATATATATATATATATATATATATATATATATATATATATATTAATATGAGATTTACGTTTATGTTTTTGTTTCTTTTTTTCTTACTTTTTTAGGGGGTGGAAGATACTTTTTGAAATATTAATAATATAAATGTGAGATTCATATATTTTGTCCTACCTATATTACACATGAGGGGAAATATCTTTAAAAGAACAAACTAAAAAAGGAGGGGGGGGGAGAGGAGATGTGGAATTAGCATATGATTGTACATGGAATGAATGGGAAAGGGGAGGTTATAATCATATCCAATTGGCAATCCCGCTACTCTAGATATTCAAAAAAAGGAATATTTGATTCCAAAGAAAAAATGAGATGTGGAGAGGAGATAGGGAGCGGGGGGGAGGGTAGGGAAGGGATGGGAGAGAGAAGAGAGAGGGGTGTGGAGGGATGAGAGAGAGAAGAGAAAGGGGGGTGAAGGGATGGGAGAGAGGAGAGAGGGATAAAAGGATGGGAGAGAGGAGAGAGGGATAAAAGGATGGGCGAGAGGAGAGAGGGAAAGAGGGTAGGCAGAGGAGTGAGAGGGGGATGGAGAGAAGATAGAGAAGCAGAGAAAGATGGAGAGAGGGGATTATGGAATGGGGGCAGAGAAAATGAAGGAAAAGAGATGTGGAGAGAAGGGGAAAGAGAAGGGAGAGAGGGATGGAGGAGAAAAAAACAAAAGGAGAAATAATGAGAAGTGACAAATTAGAACCGTAAAAAAGATACAACAAAAGTAAAACATAATAATAACGCTCTTGATATCAATAACAATGATAAAGCAAATAATGATTGAATAAGCGAAAACAAAAAATCGGGGGGAAAAAAGTCTTGAATAAAACAGACGGAAATACATAAAGAAATAATTGAAAAGAAGGAAAAAAAAGATCCATCAACTTTTACCAAGAACCGCAACATATCGACCAGCCAAGAGGGGAAGTCAGAGGGGGGGAGGGGGGGCACAGACAGGACGCCCCTCCCCCTCCTTCCGTCCGGGATGAGAGGGTGGGTTGAGGAGATGGGGGGGGGGGGTAGGGGGGAGGAGGATGGCAGGTAGGATTCCCTCCCAATCGATTCCGCAGATTTTATCGATCTGTTGCGGTGGCTGAAGGAGGGAGGGTGTGAGCTCTTGATCTGATTTTTTTCTTTTCTTTTCTTTCTCTTGCTCTTTCGTTTCTTCTCTCTTTTTCTCTCTGCTCTTTCGTTTCTCCTCTCTCTCTCTCTCTCTCTCTATCTATCTATCTATCTTTATATCTTCCTATTCTCTCTCTCTCTCTCTTTTTCTCTTTATTTCTTCCTATTTTCTCTCTCTCTTTTTCTCTCTTTATTTCTTCCCATTCTCTCTCTCTCTATCTATCTATCTATCTATCTATCCCTCTCTCTCTCTCTCTCTCTCTCTCTCTCTCTCTCTCTCTCTCTCTCTCTCTCTCTCTCTCTCTCTCTCTCTCTCTCTCTCTCTTTCTCTCTCTCGCTACTCTCCTGTACTGCTGTTCTTTTCTGATTCGCCAGGAAAAGAGGAGGGACGACAACAAAGAGGATTTGGGAAGCAGAGAGGGATAAAAGATACAAGTTAACAATGATAAAAGTGGATGTTCAAATGTATATGTTAAAAAATACATAAAGATAATGATAAAAGATACATGTTACGGATAATGATAAAAGATACATGTTACGGATAATGATGAAAGATACATGTCACGGATAATGATAAAAGATAAATGTTCTAGATAAGGATAAAAGATTCATGTTAACAATTATGAAAGTGCAAATCTGAATATGTGCATTTTATCCCTTCAAGAGATCAGCAACACAAACTGAAACGAATTAAAAGCTTAATCACATTATCAGGTAGTTTTTTTCTTCTGTTTCTATAATAATCAAAATACAAATCTGCTCTGCCGACCCTCCCCCCCACATACACACCTCCCTCCCTCTCTCTCCTGCCTCTCCCCTCCCTCTCCCTTCATTTCCCTATCTTTCCCTCCCTCCCCCTCCTTTCCTTTCCCTATCCTTCCCTTCTTCCCCCTCTCTCTCCCTTCCCTTCCCTATCCTTCCCTCCCTCCCCCTCCCTTCCGTTCCCTGTCCTTCCCTTCTTCCCCCTCTCTCTCCCTTCCTTTCCCTATCC
>BOPN01000963.1:57500-67500 GCA_017312705.2 Penaeus japonicus
TTAAATTTGATCATCGAAAGCCTTAACACCCACATCCATTACTATCCATTTCCTACCCTACCTCCAATTCGTGTCTTTTAACATTAATGCAATCGCCCTCTTACTCAACATCTCTTTTAGTCCCCCCTCTTCAAAATTCCCGCCCGCATCCCATTTTCTTATTTTAAAGGCAAGTTGTGATCGTTTTCTATTAGCCCGCGCGCTTCCCATGTTGTGTCGGCTGGAGTCTGGGCGTCTGTAATGACTCCTGTTCACTCCAGCGCCGAGGAGCATCGAAAAGTCATTTTCTAAAGTATTTGGGGAGGATATAATGATATTCCACAAGGAGGTCCAATGGCCTGAGGGAACTACGAAAGGAGGTGGATGAAGGAGGGGGAGGGAAGGTGGGAGTGGGTAGGATTGGGGAAGAGGAAGAGGAAGAAGCAAAATGAGAGAGAAGAGCGGCCGAGACGAAGAGGGAGGGAGGGAGGAGCTAGAAAGAGAGGGGGTGGCAGAGGCAGGGGAGAGGGGGTGGCAGAAACAAGGGAGAGACGGTGGCAGAGTGAAGGGAGAGAGAGAGAGAGAGAGAGAGAGAGAGAGAGAGAGAGAGAGAGAGAGAGAGAGAGAGAGAGAGAGAGAGAGAGAGAGAGAGAGAGAGAGAGAGAGAGAGAGAGAGAGAGAGAGAGAGAGAGAGAGAGAGAGAGAGAGAGAGAGAGAGAGAGAGAGAGAGAGAGAGAGAGAGAGAAAGCGTGAAAGCGAAGAGTAGGGAGAGAAACTTCCATAATGAGAGCATAAGATCTGCAAATTATTAGTGGAATTATTTCCGAAGAATTCAGCGAGTTTTACAAGGGCTTCGGACTTTGGTGAAGATGAAGATGCTGAAGATGAGGCTGGCTGAGGCTGGCGGATCTTGAGGCCTAGTTGGACTCTTCTCTTTTTCCTTCTTCTTTCTTTCATTCTCTCCTCTGCCCTTTCCTCCCTTCTCTTTTGTTTCCTCTTTCTTCTATTCTCTCATCTGCGGCTTTCCTCCCTTCTCTTTTATTTCCTCTTCTCTCTTCTATTCTCTCCTCTGATATTTCCCCCTTTCTCTTTTCTTCCTATCCTTTCTTCTATTATCTCCTCTGCTCTTTTCTTCCTTCTCTTTTCTTCCTCTTCGTTCTTCTATTCTCTCCTCTGGTATTTTCCCTCTTCTCTTTCTCTCTTCATTTCCTTATTTTCTTCTCTTATCTTTAACTACTTCTCTTTTCTGTTCTTTTCTTTCTCCTCATCTTCCTCTTCTTCTTATCTGTTATCGTTTCTTTGTTGTTTTGATTATTTTCGTTTTCTTCCCTCTTCTTCTTTCTTTTCCCTTCTATGCCTTCTCTTCATCTTTCTCCACTTCTCTTACTATGTCTTCTCATCACGTCCTTGTCATTATATACATCTTCTTATTAAATAATAATAGTCATTATTACGAATAGTTATAGTGATAGTTAGGATGATATTAGTAATGATGCCTATAACTGCATCAATATTGATAATGATGATGGTGATAGTTATGATTCCGATAGCTTTGATATTAATGACGGTTAATGATAACGATAATAGTAATAGTAGTAGCAGTGGTAATATTCATGATAGCAACAGTATTAATCCTTACAAATGATTAACAAATGTGTTAGTACTAATAACAGGAGTAGTAGCAATATAACATTGTTGATGATGATTATGATGATAGTAATAACAGTGATAGCAACATTAATTATTATTATTATTATTATTATTATTATTATTATTATTATTATTATTATTATTATTATTATTATTATTATTATCATTATTATTATTATTATTATCATGATCTTATTATTATTGTAACTGTTATGATGATGATGATGGTGATGATGATGATGAGACAATGGAACAACAAAAGCAACAACAATATCAAAAGCAAAATAAACAAGAGACACACAAAAAAAAATAAAGAAACAACAACAATAATCAATTCATTACCTCCTCCATTAGCCATCCCATTCGTCCTTATAATCATTTTTTTTCTTTTTTTTTTCTTTTTCTTCTTATCCCCCTCGCTCCCCCGCTATCTCAAAAGACCCGAGTTCATTTAGCAGAGCGAGGGAGTGGTGGCAGCACTGAGGGCAGTTCTGGCTTTGGCGTTATAATTATCGGGGGCGAACAGGCTTACTGATGGTAACTGGTGGGAATTGGTAATGAAAGGGTTAATCTCCTTTTTTTCTCTCTCTCTCTCTCTTTTATTTTCTCTCTCTTGTTCTTTTTTGTGATATTTGTTGTTGTTGTTGTTGTTGGTTGTGTTACTTTGTTTTTGTTATTTTCTTTCTCTTCGTTCTTCCTCCCTCTTTTTTTATTTCACACTCTTTAGATTTAGGTCTTTTACCCTTTCTTCCTTTTCAATTTCTTTCTTTCTTTTTCTCCTACTTCTTCTCTCCCCCCTCCTAGTCCTCCTCCTCCTCGTCGTCCTCCTCCTCGTCCTCCTCGTCCTCCTCCTCCTCCTTTTTTCCTCTTTCTGGCTTGATAGCGTCGGTATGGTCTTTGGTAATGGGTAAGTTGTGATAAGAGTCAGTTGGTTAATGGGGCGGTCGTTGAACACTTCTTTTTAGTGTCTTAACTTTGGACCTGCTGGCACGTACGCGTGCGCAAGCATACACACACACACACACTCATTCACACACACCACACACACCACACACACACACACACACACACACACACACACACACACACACACACACACACACACACACACACACACACACACACACACACACACACACACACACACACACACACACACACACACACACACACACACACACACACACACACACACACAAAACACACGCACACATACTCACGCACACATACACACACCCGCGCGCGCACGCCTGCGCACTGACTAACGAAAATACACACAGACTCTTAAAGATGACAATACACACATTCAAACACATAAATTGACGGAAACACCAACATAAACATTTTAACATGTACATACTTAAAACATACCTTTCAATGCCAAGGCCATTTCTATTCAATAAACCCAAAACACAAGCAGAAAATACAGCCCCAAGCGCACTGTTTTCGGACCACACATAGAAATCACTCACACAGACGGCGAACTAAAGCATTCTTCGCAATGAATGCCACGGAGATGCCACTGCCAGGGAGCCAAACGGAGCCCCTCACAGAGGAGAGCCTCAGAGCATATGAGAGCCTTTATCTGAGGAAGGTTCACGCAGCCTCCCTTGGATGCTAAAATGCCATGCGTGCTCGGGGGAAGTGCGGAAGCCCATCAAATTTTCAACACCACAAAGCTGCCTTTACAGAAAGCGGGAAGCCTACTTCTGTGCCATTATTGAAAACGGAATTCTATTCCTTTCTCTCTCTCTCTCTCTCTATCTGTCTATCTCTTTAGTCATATATCTATATATCTGTTATATCCTTTCTCTCTCTCTCTCTCTCTCTCTCTCTCTCTCTCTCTCTCTCTCTCTCTCTCTCTCTCTCTCTCTCTCTCTCTCTCTCTCTCTCGCTCTCTCTCTCTCTCCCACTTTATATCTCTATCTATATATCAATTATATTCTTTCTATCCCTTTCTCACGCTCTCTCCCTTCCTGTAACTCCATTTGTATCCTCATATGTTCCTCTTTCCATGCAGCGACAAACCTTTCTCGTACATAGCTCTAATATTCTTCATTTTCCTCTTTTCCTCCAACTTCCCTTTCATGCACCGACAAGACTGGTAACTACACATGAAGTGAAAGTAACTTGATTTCCACTCAACTCGCCTTGCCGAATTCCATTCATGAAATCACATTATGGTCGACAAAACATTGTGTTTAGTCGCTGGGAACCATTTTCAAATTTCAGGGAATATTTATATATATATTTTTTTCGAGTTCATCTGGGCGACGCGAAAGTACGTGCATTGCATCGTGTTGCATTTCTGTGTACTGCGGGGAGAGCGTCGTGTCTAAATTAGTAGCTTAAGGAGATAGTATTTCGTGTTTTCGTGTGAAAAAGAGTATTGTGTTGTGGGTCCTTGCTACATTTTTTTCGTTCTTTTGTTGCCTTTCTTATTCTCTCTTTATTCATCTTCTTATCTCTCTGCTACATCTTCATTAAAGTGATGAATAGGAGAGTTTTTTAAAGATTTTTATCCTTATCATTTTTATTACTATTATCATTATTATTATTATCATTATTATCATCATCATTATTATTTTTACAATTATTATCACATTGATATTGTGATTATCATTGTTGTTATCAATGCATTTGTTATAATCACTGCTACTGCCACTTCTTTTCAATCTTCTTCAACTTCTCCCTCCTTTACCTCTTCCTTCTCCTTCTTCTTCTCTTCCTCCTCCTCCTTCTCATTCTCATTCTCCTCCTGCGCCTCGTCCTACTTCCTCTTCCTACCTCCTACCTCCTCCCTCCTCCTCCTTCCTCCTCCTACCTCCCCCTCCCTACCTACCTCCTACCTCCTACCTCCCCCTCCCATCTCCCTCACCTTCACCCGCCCAATCAGAACGCACCGTAAGGGCCAGATTCCCGGCGGACGAGCATGAGTGATGAACCCTAAGGAACCCAGGGGCTGACTGATGAACTGAGGCCCTGCTGCATCCTCGTCGCCGTGCCCTCGAGCGGCGCCTGGCCTCTTTGTCTTCATGTGAGCAAGAGGCGCTGTCACTGCCACTCCCTCAAGATCCTAAGCCACTTCTCCTCGTTCTCCTCCTGCCGACGCGCTCTGGCTCAGGCTCCTCCCGTCTCCTCCTGCCTCATCCTGCTTCCTCCTGCTCACTCCTGCCTTCTCCCGTCTCCTCCTGCCTCCTCCTGCCTTTTCCTGCCTCTTCCTGCCTCTTCCTACTTCCTCCCGTCTCCTCCTGCCTCCTCCTGCCTTTTCCTGCCTCTTCCTGCCTCTTCCTGCTTCCTCCCGTCTCCTCCTGCCTCCTCCTGCCTTTTCCTGCCTCTTCCTGCCTCTTCCTACTTCCTCCCGTCTCCTCCTGCCTCCTCCTGCCTTTTCCTGCCTCTTCCTGCCTCTTCCTGCTTCCTCCCGTCTCCTCCTGCCTCCTCCTGCTTCCTCCTGCCTTTTCCTGCTTCCTCCTGTCTCCTCCCGTCTCCTCCTGCCTCCTTCTGCCCCTTCCTGCTTCCTCCCGTCTCTTCCTGCCCCCTCTGCTTCCCTCTACCTCCTCCTGCTTCCTCTTGCCTCCTCCCGTCTCCTCCTGCCTACTCCTGCCTCCTCATGCCTCCTCCCGTCTCCTCCTGCCTACTCCTGCCTCTTCCTCCTGAGCTCCTGTTGGGGATGGGAGGCGAGGTGGGGAGGATGAGACAGGGGGGGTGGGGTGTGGGGGTGTGTGGGAGGAGGGTAGGATGGCGGTAGCCTTAAGCTCTCCTGTCTTTCTATGCCCCGCGTCCTGAGATGTGGAAGGATATTGGAGTGAGTGGGGAGAAGGGGGGTTTCCTTTTTTTTTCTTTCTTTCTTTCTTTTTCTTCTCTGAGGGGGAGGGGATTATTCTCTCTCTCCTTCTCTCTCTCTCTCTCTCTCTCTCTCTCTCTCTCTCTCTCTCTCTCTCTCTCTCTCTCTCTCTCTCTCTCTCTGCCCCCCTCTCTCTCTCCTCCCCCCCTTTCTCTCTCTCTCATATCTTACCTTACAATCTATATGCCTATGAATCTCACCATCCCAAAGCAGAAGTTCTGGCTCATATTTTCCTTTCCCTTTCGAAGCCAACTCCCACCAATGGTCACGAGCGAACTTCCTCGTTTGAATTATTTAAGGACACTTATTTTTTGGTCGCGATTTGATACAGTTTCCGAAAAATATGCAAATTCTTGAGTAATACTGCTGACACCGGTGATCGTATAAATATCCCAACCAGATAAAGAAAAAAAAGGTAAAGTGAGGGATAATTCTCCAATAGATTATGTAACGGGAGAGAGAAAGAGAGAGAGAGAGAGAGAGAGAGAGAGGGGGGAGGAAAAAAAGAAATATATATATAATGCTGACGCCGAACTTTCTAATGCACCAATTTAGGGGAGTAACTTTATGATACCTTTATATATAAAATCAAATAAAAAAAATTGTGCCGAGGATAGCAACTTTCAGTGCACTGTTCCTTCTATAGAACGAAGGAAAGTTAGTGAAGGAAAAAATATCCCTGCTAGTTTGACTACAAAGAGGATAAGCTGTTAAAGTTTGGAATATGCAACATTATATTTTTACAGTAGAGATTTTTGCTTGTTTCATAATATTATCAGCATCACTTTTATGGGAATTAATAGGGAAGAGTGAAATAGTGAGAGAGAAAGAGGAAGTGAGAGGGAGAGAGAGAAGGAGAGGAGGGGGAGAAAGGCCAAGAGAGAGAGAGAGAAAGAAAGAAAGAAAGAGAGAAAGAGACAGAGAGAGAGAGAAAGAGAAAGAGAGGGAGAGAGAAAGAAAGAGAGAGAAACAGAGAGAGAGAGAGAAACAGAGAAAAAAAAAACGGAAAATCACCTATCATATAACCTTCCCATAAACCAAAATATTTTGACTGAGCAAATTTAGAGAACGAAAAAAAATAGAAAAATAAAAAGAAATAGGTATTGCGTGTAGGGGTCGTAGAGGAAATTAATGGACGGTGTATGTGATAATAAGATAAATGGGCAAGCTGGCAAGGGGAGAAGTCGGCGAGATTAAAAGGGGGGAGAAGGAAAGCAGAGAGGGAGAGAGGGGGGGAGGGAGGGAGGGAGGGAGAGAGGGGACGAGAGAGGGAGGGGGGGAGGAGAGAGGGGAGAGGGAGGGAACGAGAGAGAGGGAGAGAGAGAGAGAGAGAGAGAGAGAGAGAGAGAGAGAAAGTGGGAGAGAGAGAAAGAATGTGTGAGATAGAGAGAAAGATCGACTAACAGAAAAACAGACATAGACAGAGAGAAAGGAAGAGAAAGAGATAAGAAATCAGGAAAAAAAAAGAGAGATAGGGACGAAGAGAATGAACCACAAACAATCACTAATAGTTAGAGAAAAAAGAGAGAGAGAGAGAGAAAATGAAAGAGAGAGAGAGAGTGGGCATGCAGACAGACAGACATTAAGAAAACGGAGACAGTAGGAGACAGACGAGGACAAACTAATAAATATTACACGAAGGCATCGCAGTAATGATTGTTGGCAGCTACAAATTAGGCAGCCGAGGAGAATGAAAGTGAGGAAGGGGGGGGGGGCGATCTTGAGCGAAATTTAGATTTTTTTTTCAACCATTAATGAGGAAATTAGGGAATAGCGTGAACGTAATAAGCAACATTGCAGAGATAATAACAAATAGAAAATTAGTAAAAAAAAAAAAATCATGAAAGCCAATGAAGAGACGCTTTGGTAATAAATTTCAATCTTATATCATCTGGAAGGAAGGTCATCCTACCCCCTTTTCTCCTATCCCTCTCCCCTCCAACCCCCTGAACCCCCATCCCCTTCCCCCTAACCCCCCATTGCTTCAACCCCCACTCTCCCCCTCCCCCTCCTCTTCCCCCCATTGCTTCAACCCCCAGACTCCCCTCCCCCTCCTCTTCCCCCTATTGCTCCCACCCCCAGACTCCCTCTCCCCCTCCTCTTTCCCCCATTGCTTCAACCCCCTGACTCCCCCTCCCCCTCCCTCCCCCCCCCCCCCATTGCTTCAACCCACCTATTCTTCCAACTCAACCATAGCAATAGATCGTCAGGGCTGTCGTTGGAATCCAATTAAATCGTGGAGCCATCGCAGCTGCCTGACGACAATCTAAACTTTAGCCTAGTCAAACAAACTCACCCCCCCCTTCTCACACCCCCACCTCGTTACCCTCTCCCTACCCTTCCCCCACTCTCTCCCTCTTAACCCCCTCCCAATCCCAATCCCCTTCCCCTACTCCCATTCCTCTTCTAGTCTCCTCCAGTCTATCCTCTAGCCTCTACCCTCCCTCCCCCCTCCCCCCCATCTCACCACCCACCTCTGTCCCCTCCATTTAAGCCTGTGACCATCCCCTCATCCTCCCCTATCACCTCCATCCTACTCTCTACCGCCCCCCTACCCTTCCCACATCCCCATCCCTCCCTCTGTCTCTCTCTTCCCTCCTCCTCCTCCTCACCCCCCCCCCCTCACCCTTACCCTCTCCCTATGCTCAAGCTAGGTCAGGAGAGGGAAATGGAGGCCATGCGAGCGAATAGGGAGTTCGTGAAAGGGAATGTTCATGGTTTAGGTCAGGAGAATTTCGCATTTTTTTTTCTTTTTCTTTTTTAGTTTTTTTTTTTCTTCTTCAGTTTCTTCTTCTGGTTAATCCTTTTCTTTTCTTTTCCTCTTCTCTTTCTTTATCATCTTTAACTTCTTTATCCTCTTCTCATTTTTGTCCGCTTCTTTATCATTTTATTTTTCCTCTTCTCTTTCTTTATCTTTTTCTTCCGTTTCCTCTTCATCCTCTTTTTCCTCTTCCTCTTCCTCTTCTTCGCCTTATCCTTTTCCTCTTCTTTCTTTTCTATGTTTTTTTTCCATTTTCCTTCTATTTTTTAGAGGTAGCCGTATAAGTCTACGGGATTTCGATGCATGTTTGACAACATGTCTTTTACGGGAAGCTTTTTATATCGTACTTTCGACCCTTCTCTTATTTTTACTTTCCCTCGTTCTCTCTCTCTCTCTCTCTCTCTCTCTCTCTCTCTCTCTCTCTCTCTCTCATTCTTCCCCTCCTTCACACACATTCCCCTCCGAGCATCTGGCTTCCCTGTTAATTTTCTCCACCCGGTTTGAACCCGCCTTCCTCCTCCTCCTCCTCCTCCCCTCCTTCTCTCTCTCTCTCTCTCTCTCTCTCACTCTCTCCTCTGCCCCTATCTCCCCATTCTCCCCTCGTCTTTCCTTTCTTCTTACCCCTACCCCCGTCTCCTCCTCTCTCCTCTCGTTTCTCGGTTTCCCCCCCTTATCTCCTCTCCTTTCCCCCCCGTTTTCACCCCTTTCCCCCCGTTTTCGCCCCTCTCCCCCCCCCCACGCCCCTGCCCCATCTCCATCCCCCCCCGTCTCCACCCTCTTTCAACCGCCTCTCGTCCTCACTCACCCCCCCCCCCCCTTTATTTTCCTCGCAAATTGATTCTCGCAACGAACTCGATTTTGAGTGCGAAGTTCGAAGTGGATAATAATATTTTCGTGTTAAAGTCATATTCCCCTCTTTTTTATATGTCTCGATTCAGGAACACGTGTGGGGAGTTGGGGGTGGGGGGTGGGGGGGGAGAGGGTATGGGTGGAATGAGGTAGGGTGGGTAGGGGTAGGTAGAGGTTTGGTGGGTAAGGGTGGTATAGTGGGTTGGGGTGAGGGGGTAGGGGCAGGGGTATAGGGAGTAGGTGGTAGGGGATAAGAGGCTAAGGAGTTGGGGAGGGGGAGGGGGGGAGGGGAAGGTGGTAGGGGTAAGGGAAAGGTTAGTGGTGGGAATGGGTTTGAGAGCTCAAGTCAAGGTGAAAAAAAAATATGTATATAAAAATAAAAAATGTTTCTTTGATATTTCGACAAAAAATGTTTATTTCCTTCTAGGTCGTCTAGTGAAATAAGGAGAGAAGGGCAGGAATCGGGAAATATCTTTTCCTTATTCTTTTTTGTTTGTTTGTTTGACTAGATATAATACTTATTTATTATTCTCATCCCTTATTTTTCTTCTATTTTTCTGTCTCTTGCTGTTTCTGTTTCTCTGAGGTTCTACTCTCTCCCTCTCTCTTTATCTCTTTATCTATCTATCGTTTTAATTCAATTCTACTTCTCTTGTTTGTTTTCTCTCTCCGTCCGTCCATCCGTCCCTTTTCTCTCGCTCTCACTCACTCACTCTCTCTCTCTCTCTCTCTCTCTCTCTCTCTCTCTCTCTCTCTCTCTCTCTCTCTCTCTCTCTCTCTCTCTCTCTCCCTCTCTCTCTCTCGCTCTCTCTCTCTCTCTCTCTCTCTCTCTCTCTCTCTCTCTCTCTCTCTCTCTCTCTCTCTCTCTCTCTCTCTCTCTCTCTCTCTCTCTCTCTCTCTCTCTCTCTCTCTTTCTG
>BOPN01000963.1:75000-80000 GCA_017312705.2 Penaeus japonicus
CTCTTTTCCCACCCTCTTCCTCGCCCCTCTCTGTCTCTTCTCTCCTTTCTTCCTCTCTCTCTCTCTATCTATCTGTCTGTCTGTCTGTCTGTCTCTCTCTTTCTTTCTCTCTCTCTCTCTCTCTCTCTCTCTCTCTCTCTCTCTCTCTCTCTCTATATATATATATATATATATATATATATATATATATATATATATATATATATATATATGCACACACATACATATCTTCCCTTTCCCTTTCCCCTGCCTTTCTTTCTTCCCTCTCGTCCCTTCCCGTCCCCTCCCGCTATGTGAAATTGACACATTCTCCGCTCTTGTCACTTATGGGGGCATTATTTGACGCTATTTTTGCTGTGTGTGGGAGTGGTTCATCATTCTCTTTCATATATCCAGGTTTCTTTCTCTGTGTCTCGCTCTTTCTGTGTCTTTCTGCTTGTCTTTCTATCTAGGTGATTATGCATTTAGTCGCCTACTTATCTGTGTAATTATCTACCATTAAATATTATATGTAATTCTCTCTCTCTCTCTCTCTCTCTCTCTCTCTCTCTCTCTCTTCTCTCTCTCTCTCTCTCTCTCTCTTTTCTCCCTCTCCCTCTCTCTCTCTCTTTCTCACTCTTTTCTCCCTCTCCCTCTCTCTCTCTCTCACTCTTTTTGCCCTCTCTCTCTCTTTCGTTCTCTTTCTGTTTCCAAAGTAATGTTTCATAGGGTTGTCTATACTCTGTTCTTCCAGCGTGGCAAGCACTAACTCTCTTTGTTATTTCTCTTTCCAGGTAAGAAAGCCGTGTAGCAATGCAAGCAGTAACCGATAAAGGCGTTTACAGGTTTGTGTGAGTATGTCGTAAATTAGACAGCTGACAGGCGGCTAAATTCTAGGACAAGGTTAACGGTCTTTTTTTTTCTTACTATTTTCTACGATTTAGAGAGGATTAGCTAGTGGGTGTTGTATTAATGATAATCACAGATCTTTAATGGTCTTATGGTAGTTAGTAATACTCAGTGAAGGTTAATAACAGGTAATTATAATTAATAGTTATTAATGATGGTTAAAGTCATTGTTCAGCTTAATACACATTTAGTCAAGATAGTATCGATGCATTCAACAGGCATTGGGTTTGCATTGTGTCCTCTACTACACGTTTTGAATAAATGATTTCGGGGGGAATATATCGTGTCAACTGGGCTGGTGATACTGCTAATAGAGATTTTGTGTTACGCTAAATGACGCACCTACATAGTTGACGAGCGTAGCGGTGGTGGGGGAGGGAGGGGAAGGAGGGGAGGGGGGGAAAGAGAGGGCTTGTGTATACATGTAACACGATTTTGAGGTGTACAAGACTCGGTTTCGGTGTACATGACTGGGGTTTAGGAATGTTTTGAATGGGGTTTAGGTGTACATTGAGAGAGGTTCTGTGTGTGATTGGGGATTGGGTGTATGTGATTGATGTACGTTTGATTAGGAGTACAGGGGTGCATATGTGTACCTGTGTTTTAGATGTACATGTACCTGGGTTTGGGTGTACATGATTAGAGCTTGGATATACTTATATTGCGTACATTACTGTTTTTTGTGTGGTGTACATGTGGCTAAGTTTTAGGAGAATGTGTAATTAGGTTCTAGGAGTTAACATAAATGCTTTTATTTGGCAAACTTTTGCATTTGTTTTAGGTATTAGGTTTTAAGTGGACATGTAACGAAGTTGTAGTTTACCTTGTTTTACTTTTAGGTTCCCTTGTGTGATGTCTGAATGTACATGCGACTGGGATTAAAGTGTACATTAACAAATCTAGGATGAGGAATGACTAAGGTTTTTAATGTATACATAGTAGTTGGTAGTCCTTTTTTACGACTGTTGCCTACATCTTTATGCAGAATGAATCGTGGAATAAAGTTTACGCAGAAGATAAATCAGGTTTAGAAGATATTTGGTGAAGGGGAGAGAGGAAAGTAGTGGAGGGAAATGGGAAAGGGTGTTTTCAAAAATGGACAGAATGAGATGGTTGAAGGAAAGAGATTGGAAGGGAAACTGCAAGACGGAATAGGGAGAGAGAATTGAGTAAAATAGAGGAAAATACGAAAGGATAGAAAAGGGAAATGTAAGACGGAAATACGGACGTGGAAGTATGGGATGAGAATACTGCAAACTACGAAAGGGGAAAAAAAGTGTAAAAGATGGAGGAAAAATACAGAAGGGAGAAAGAAAACAGACACAAAAAAAAATACAAAACGAAAACACAAACAAACAGGACCTAAATAAAAGAGATAGATATAAGAGAGATAGACAGAGACAGCGAGACAGAACGCCACAGAGACAGAGAGACCCAGCAAGCCGAAAAGGGCCGACGGGGGCGAATGAACCAGCCAACGTGAACAGCGAAGCCTCTTGGAACGGCTGAACAGATCCAATCATTCAGAGTTTCGTGTGGGGGGTCAATGAGCCGGGAACTTGATATATGTGTAGCGATTTGCAGAACTATTAGCGAGCCTTCGACGGCGGCGCTGAAGAGATCGATGCCTGCAGGCTTTAGCGAACTCGGAGGCGACGGCGCTCGGGGTTGGCGGTGGCCGATGGCAACGGAGGATCTCCCGAAGGAGGCGAAGGAATCACGAGGGAGTGAAGGAGGTTGGGGAGGAGAGTGAGGGAGGTTGGGGAGGAGTGTGAGGGAGGTTGGGAAGGAGTGTGAGGGAGGTTGGGGTGGAAAGTAAGGGAGGTTGAGGAGGAGTGTGAGGGAGGTTGGGGAGGAGAGTGAGGGAAGTTAGGGAGGAGGGTAAGGGAGGTTAGGGAGGTTGGAGAGGAGAGTGAGGAAAGGTAGGAAGGAGAGTAAGCGAGGTTGGGGAGAAAAGGAGAGATCTTAAGGAGGTTAGGAAGAAGGACGGAGGTTGCAGAGGAGAGGGGAGGGAATTATCAAGGTTGGGGAGGAGAATAAGGTAGGAGTAAAGGAAGGAGACTCAAAAAGGGATTAAAAGGCTACAGAGGGGTTGCAATAACATGAGATTCGCTGGAGAGTATGAAGGAAGTAAGATAGGAAAATGAGGTATTTCGAGGAGAGAAATGAGGTGGGAGGTGTGGTTGTGAGGCGTGAATTGGGGTATGGGGAAAGAGGGGGTTTAATGTCATATAAATGTGCCTTTGTGTTATGCGAAAGATGTTGTTATAGTAGGACTTTCCAGGAGGGAAAACATATATGGAGGATCTGTGTATGGAAGACAATATAGCAGTCACTCGAATGGTAGGTCACAAGACACAAGATTAGTTTAAAACAGTATATATGAAATACAGTCATATACTTAGGATATGCATCCACGAAGACGCACATACACGAACACGCCCACACCAACGCACCCATCCACACATACGCACATTCACAAATACCCCCTTACATACATACATACAAACACACACACGTTCAACCACTCACACTTACCCACATACTCATCCACGCGTAAACATGCAAACACCCATCCGCCTCGCTACCCACACACCCATCCATCCCACACACCCCCATCCCACACACGCCCATCGACCCACACGCCCATCCACCCACACATCCACCCACACGCCCATCCACCCACACCCACCCATCCACCCAAACGCCCATCCACCCACACGCCCATCCACCCACACATCCACCCACACCCAAATGCACGCCCAGACAAGCACAGAGGCACACAAACAGTCTTCAAACTTTAGTGCCAAAGGGACTGTAGCTCCAAGGCTATAATTCTAAACTATAGCTGGATGCTATAAACTAGGCACCGTGACTATAAAGGCAGGACCAAGTGCGTCATGACCTCAGGTTAGCGGCAGCTGTTCGGGTCATCCATATTGTTTATATTTTAGGAGCTTCTCGTGACCTCTCCTGCCCTCCCTCCCTCCCTCCATCCCTCCCCCTCACCCTTCCCCTCTTCGCATCACTCCTCCATCTCCTATTCTTCTTCTTTGTTCCTCTTGTCACTTCTCTTCCTCCTTTTCTTCTTCTTCTTCTCACTCTCCTCATTTTATTTGTCTTCTTTTTCTAATCCTTATATCCCTTTTCTTCGTTGTCTTCTCTTTTCTGATCCTTCTTCTCCTTCTCTTCTTCTTTCTCTTCTCTTCTTCGCCCCTTTCTTATCCTAATCATTCTAATCTTCTTTCTTTAATCACTGTCTTCTTCCGAGTCGTTTGTTTCTCCCTCTTTCTTTATTTATTTTCTTCATATCCACTTCCTTTTTAATCAGTCTTCCCTTTATTCATCTTTTATCATAACTCCCTCTATTACTATTCGTATTCGGGCTGGTCATGTTTCAACCATATAGAAGATGAATGATCAGTGTCTTTTTTTTTCATCCTTTTCGTTTATGAAAAGGGGGAAAGAAAGGAGAGAAGAAATGATTCGAAAAGAAGGGGAGAAGGTTTTAGAAGAGGGTAAGAGGGGAAGATACGGTAGATGAGGGAGAGAGGAAAAGAAGAAGAAGGGATAATGAATGATACAAGACAGAGAAAAGGGGAGAGGGAGAATGGAGTCACAAACGGAAAAGAAAAAAAATATATATCTCAAACGAAAAAGGGGAAGTACGAAAGATACAAAAGAGGATGGAAAGGAAATTAAGAATCGGGCGATTAGCGAAAGTGGACCTAGAAGGGGGAACAAAGGAGGGAATTGCAAGAGAAGGAATAAAACAAGGGGAAAGCAAAAACGAAAAAAGGCGTAGAGTGTAGAAATAGGTTACAAAAAGAAAGATAAAAAAGAGGAAAAAATGGAGTGGAACGAAATTAGGAAAAACAAACAAACAAAAGAGTTAAAACAAGAGCAGAAACACAAGAATAAAGAGACGGAAAGATTAAGAAAAAAAAAAAAAAAAAAAAAAATATGAGCGGGTATTACTATGGCCAGTTTGCGGTGGAATATCCGATTTCGTCTCCGCTTCGGGCCGCATCCACACGGCGCGAGAGGAGTCCAACGGAGGATGGGAGGATAAATGGAGCGAGATGCTGGATATAACCCGGGTGAAGAAGGAT
>BOPN01000963.1:82500-90000 GCA_017312705.2 Penaeus japonicus
TTCTCTCTCTCTCTCTCTCTCTCTCTCTCTCTCTCTCTCTCTCTCTCTCTCTCTCTCTCTCTCTCTCTCTCTCTCTCTCTCTCTCTCTCTCTCTCTCTCTCTCTCTCTCTCTCTCTCTCTCTCTCTCTCTCTCTCTCTCTCTCTCTCTCTCTCTCTCTCTCTCTCTCTCTCTCTCTCTCTCTCTCTCTCTCTCTCTCTCTCTCTCTCTCTCTCTCTCTCTCTCTCTCTCTCCCTCCCTCTCTCTATATATCTATCTCTCTCGCGCGCGCGCGCTCTCTCTTTCTTTCTTTCTTTCTCACTCACTCGCTCTCTCCTTTTCCCTCCCTCTCCATCCCCCCCCCCCCTCTCTCTCTCTCGCTCTTCCTCTCCATCACTCTCCCTCTCGTCCTCTCTTCCTCTACTCATCCCTCCTCAACTCCTCTATTCACCCACCCCCTAGTACACCCCCACCCCGCCCGCGTCCTTCCCCTCCTCCCTCGTTTTCTCTCCCTTCACAAATTTCTTGGAAATCTCCAACCATCTTGCCCTCCCAAACCTTTTTTTTTTTTTCCTTTTTTTTTTGTTCTTGTCGTAGATCTATCTATCTATCCTCGGGCGCAATTCTATTTCTACGAATCTCTCTACTTCCTAAGCCACTCTCCTCGCAAAATTACCCTAAATGATACCGCCATTAACGACCTTCTGTTGTATTTGTCGTCCATTGGCTGTATTTGTCGTCCATTGGCTGTATTTGCTTGGCAGTCGTTATGGAAGCGTGCCGCGTCATATTTGAATATATGAGGGAAATTAATAAACCGATGTTCAGGAGAGAGAAAAAAAATAACAACAACGAAACTCCATTCGCGTTTAATATTCTAACTTCGGTGTGCATGTGTGTGTATGCAGGAAGTTATATTTGATGTCCCTAGTTTATTTTTTTGTTTTTGTGTTTTTTGTTTGTTTGTTTGTTTGTTTTTGGATGGGGGGAGGGGGTCACATCAATTTCCGGCAGGTGTTTATAGTCTGAAGGTTGGCGAAATAGCTGTTAATTTAAGATATGAGAAATTACTTGCAATTCTTAAAGTTTGATAAAGTCGAGAACTATTTGGTTTTGAAGAAAGAGAGAAAGAAGGAGAGAGAGAGAGAGAGAGAGAGAGAGAGAGAGAGAGAGAGAGAGAGAGAGAGAGAGAGAGAGAGAGAGAGAGAGAGAGAGAGAGAGAGAAAGAAAGATTGAGAGAGATGAAGCGAATGTCCAGATTCTAAACCTCGTTAGGGAGCGCTTTTCCTAACCTGCCCTTGGTTTTCAAAAGATCTCTTTCTATGCCTCTTGCGATCCTTTCCGTACCCCACCCCCACCCCCAACCCACCCTTTCCCCTCTCCCCGCCTCTCCAGCTCTCTTTTCTCTCACTCACCGTGTTCATTAGAGCGACAGTACTTGAGCGAAACCACTCGGGCTGCGTATATTCGCCATTTTTAAACACCCATTTGTCCCGACGCCGCGCTGGGACAAACAATCTCCCCTCACCCCCAACCACCCTCTCCACCCTCTCTCTTCCACTTCTACCCTCGCTTCCACCTCCACCCTCTCCACTATCCCCCTCCCTCACCCCCTCACCCCCACTCCCCCACTCCCCCACCACTCTCAGCCCCCTTCGTCACTTCGTTTGTTTCAGCAATAACCCACGGACGGCCAAAAGTGCTGCCTTGTCAAGTAAGATACGGGCCTAGAGCGAGTCTCCTGATCATAAACGAAAGGTATTGATCGTTATGTGACGAAATTGGGACCCATAACATAAATGATAATGAATTCTCAGCAATGGACTGGACGTTCCCGTAAAGAATGGGACAGGGAGAGGAGATCGCTCACTGAGACCCCCCCCCCCCCCGTCCATATACTACCCTCCCTCCCTCCCTCCAACCCCTCTCTCTACCTTTTGCCTTCTTTTGCCGTCCTCCACCTCTCCCTTGTTTTTTGTTCTCCCTCTCTCTCTCTCTCTCCCTTTCAATCGCACGCTCCTCCCTTCTCCCTACCTTTCGCCCTTTTCATTCTCCCTTTCTCCCTTCCCTTCTCGTACTCCTCCCGTTCTCCCAACCTTTACCCCTACTATCTCTCCCTCATCTCCCTTGTTTTACTTTCCTTCTTCTCGCCCCCCTCCCCCTTCTCCCAGCCCCTCCTCCCCTTCTCCCCCACCGTTCACGTACCCATGTTCTCATAACGACCGTACTATGTGCACTTTCTCGTCAATGTTATTGTTGTTCTATACCTAAAAGCATTGACATGTATTTGCAGTGTGTCTACGCCGTTTTAAAATCAACAAAGCCGAAATACCGGTGTTTGAAGATGCTGATGGCATATTCTGCGGAGACATGAATATGTTTATGTTGTCGAGATCCGGAGCGAGGGAAGTAGAGAGAGAAAGAGACAAAGGGAGGGAAGGAGAGAGAGAGAAAGAGAGACGGAGGGAGGGAAGGAGAGAAAGAGACGGAAGGGGGGACGGAGATAGAGAGAGAGAGAGAGAGAGAGAGAGAGAGAGAGAGAGAGAGAGAGAGAGAGAGAGAGAGAGAGAGAGAGAGAATGAGAAAGAGAGAGACAGAAACAGAGACAAAGAAAGTGATAGAGCGAGAAAAAAAAAGATGAGAGTCGATATGGAAACGAAACTACATGCATATTTAACCACAAAGGCAAACAAAAACAAAAGATCAGACGAATAAAAATAGAGAAAAGAGAGAGAAAAAAAAAGAAACGCACACACACACACACACACATACACATATACAAAACCATGATATAAAGACAGACATACACCGAAAGGTTATTGTGACAATGTTCACTCACCTCCTATATATAGCCTTTTAACATCCTCATTTTTACGTCCATCATAAAGTTAAGATTGGGAGAGAGACCAGTGCGCCGCGCCGCGAGTTGTTCTCATATTGAAGCCAAGGGGATGAATGAGCAATATTGCAGAGAATGTATGGTGATGAAAATGAATAGATCGGTGATGAGAAAGACTAGAAACAGTAGCGTGTGACGTTTGAATTTCAATACGAAAGGTAGGACGGATATTATGATTCTGTAAGAAATGGGACAACGAAATCGGAATAGATCATTTTATTTATATCTTATAAAAGGATATCACTGGTAATGGGATAACCAGAATATACCAAGCGACTAAAAGAAATTATGATTCCACACTTATGATACATATATACTGTATAGGTATACATCCTACATACGTATATACCTTTATTCATACTGACATATAAGCATTCATAAACACGTACATGCATACATATAGAACTGATATTATACGCGTCTCTTTAAGATTTTTAATTACTGTTTACTTATTTGCGATCCAGTTATATACTTATTTGTGTTTGTGCTGTTGAGTAAACAAACCACCCGAAAACTATAACAGCAAATAAAACATCGGGGAAAACAAATAAAAATGAATGAATCATTATGCATATTTGTAAATGAAAAATAAGATTTATAATTCAAGGAAAGAGCTATGGAAGATGTGTGTGTAAGTGTGTGTGTGTGTGTGTGTGTGTGTGTGTGTGTGTGTGTGTGTGTGTGTGTGTGTGTGTGTGTGTGTGTGTGTGTCTGTTTGTGTGTGTGCGTGTGTGTGTGTATGTGTGTGTGTGTGTGGGTGTGCATGTTTATGTTTTTTTTCTTGTCTGTCAATGTTTCGTTGTATTTTTTCACCGCTAACAATCCGATACGCAATACAACTTTCCTTTTTTGGCGTGGAGAGATCTTTGTATTTATGTAGATTTCTGATGGCCACAATTTTTAGGATGAAAACCTGGCATCGAGGAAGGAGGGGAAGGGGGTGAGGGAGGAGAGAAGGGGGATGGGATGGGTCGGTGGGAGGGAGGAAAGTGGGGGGGGGGGGAAGGGGGGATGCATAGAGAACAATACAGGTGAAATATCACATCAAAATCCGAAATAAAGTTTTGGATATTCTGTGAGATGTATATATTCAGATATTTTGCGTGGACGTTCAAAATTGATATGTGATATTTTTGTTGGGAGGGAAAAAAAATATATATGTATAAAAAAGGCAACATAAAAAAAAAGGAGAAATAGTGTTTGTTCTCTGTACTTACTGATAGGATGGGAAACTGGTGTTCATCCCAGCGTGTTTTCGTTTTACGTATTCGCTGTAGCGTGAATTTAGCTACATATTTCGTTTAGCAACATTTTGTCAATGGCATATCTATTTTATCAAGGTTATGTCACGAGTTTGCTTGCTGTTTCACGCCGACGGGGGGGATGTAACAGATCTCGTAGGCTACTGTGATGCAGTGAATATGATAGCTCGTATGTCCTACAAAAAGGGGGGGGGGAGGATGATGCCTTCTACAATGTTTATTCACTCCAATAACCACTCCAATGTGATTTTGTGATGTAGGCTACGGTCTGTAAAGGGATAGTGACCGATGCGTCGTTGTGAATATGTATCGGGAAAATGATACTAAATGATAGTGAATTTGACATAGGAAAAATACATAGAAAAAAAAAACACAACAGACGTGAATTATAACCACATAAAAGAAAGAGAATAAACAACCAAACAAATAAACAACGAGGAACCCATATTCTCTCTCTCTCTCTCTCTAAACCACCCAAGCCCTCCACATCCCCCCTTACACCCCCCCTCTCCCTATCCCTCTCTCCCCTCCACCTCCTTTCCGCCTCCCTCACCCCTCGCTCACCCCTGACCTGACTTTAATCAAACGACCTCATATTTTCCCCCTCGCTTGCCGAGATGAGGGGAAAAGGGGGAAGAAAGAGATGGGAGAGAGAATATGGGGAGCGGGAAGGGTAGGTACGGAGAGAGCGGGATATAGATAGATAGATAGATAGTTAGATAGATAGATAAATAGATAGATAGATAGAGAGAGAGAGAGAGTAAGAGAGAGAGAGAAGCAGACACACACACACATACAGAGAGAGAGAGAGAGAGAGAGAGAGAGAGAGAGAGAGAGAGAGAGAGAGAGAGAGAGAGAGAGAGAGAGAGAGAAAGAGAGAAAGAGAGGTCACAGGGCGCTTATTTAAGGATTTCATGATCCGACAAAGGAACGGCTATAATAACTTTTATTACTTCCTTTGATATGCGTCTCTTTTACCTCGTTTCCTTTTCTTTATCATCGACTCTCTCTCTCTCTCCCCTCTCTCTCTCTCTCTCCTCTCTCTCTCTCTCTCTCTCTCTCTCTCTCTCTCTCTCTCTCTCTCTCTCTCTCTCTCTCTCTCTCTCTCTCTCTCTCTCTCTCTCTCTCTCTCTCTCTCTCTCTCTCTCTCTCTCTCTCTCTCTCTCTCTCTTCCTCTCTCTCTCTCTCTCTCTCTCTCTCTCTCTCTCTCTCTCTCTCTCTCTCTCTCTCTCTCTCTCTCTCTCTCCCCCTCTCTCTCTCTCTTTCTCTCTCTCTCCCTCTCTCTCTCAGTTATCGCACGGTCCTCGTCAGCGTTATCCTCGCCGCCCCTCTTGTGCTAAAATGACTTTCGCGAATAACAAAAGAGCGTTATTAACATTAACATCAAGTTCTCGAGGCCAAGAGCGAGCGCGAGTCAGTTCAATCGACGGCGAACCCTCGATACGAACACGTAATTAATGCATTGTCGTTGCAAGTGCGATTTCTAATTACTAATAACATCGGGAACAGGTTTGATAAGTACCCGTTAGTTACGTAGGCCTGATAACCCCAAAGTTTCAATTGGTTCGAGAGAAGGTTTCGCGTTATATCATCAAGCATCGTCGGCAAGTGGTTTCAAAAGGGATGGGGGGGGGGAGGGTGGGGGGAGGGTAGGGGGTTGTGTGTGTGTGTGGGGGGGGGGGGTGGGGGGATTGGTGGCGGTAATTTTCGATTTTCTTTATAAATTCGACTTGATTGTGAGGGAGTTCTCGCTTATCGGTAGAGTAACTCACTTAATTTACGATAGGGAGGAGGGGGAGAGGAGGATGGGGAGAAGGAAGAATGGAGGGGAGGGTGAAGAGGAGGGAGGGAAGGATGGGATGGGGAGGGAAAGGGAAAGGGGAAGGGAGGGCTAGCAGGAAGAGGCGGGGAGGGAAGGAAAGGGCTAGAGAACAAGAGAGAGAGAGAGAGACAGAGAAAGAGAGAGAGAGAGACAGAGACAGAGAGAGAGAGAGAGAGACAGAGAAAGAGAGAGAGAGAGAGAAGGAGGGATAGTGAGGGAGAGGAAGAACATTCAACGGGGGAAATATTCCGCTTCGCATTAATTACTTTCGAAGAAAACTAAGCAGAGAAATTCCAATAAAGCAGCAATGTAATCAAAGATAGCGCCCCCAGACCCTCGACTCCGGCCTGATAGCGAACGGCGGCCAATACGACTTTCAACACCAAAGTTCTCCAGATTCTTTGGTTGCACGAATTTGTTCAAGCAGGAGCAGAAGCAGGAGGAGGAGGAGGAGGAAGAGGAGGAGGAGGTGGAGGAAGAGGAGGTGGAGGAAGAGGTGGAAAAGGAGAAAGAGGAGGAGGAGGTGAAGGTGGTGAAGGAGGTAGGAAGAGGGGGTCGGAGGAGGAGGAGGAGGAGGTGAAGGAGGTAGGAAAAGAGGGTTGGAGGAGGAGGAGGAGGAGGAGGAGCAGGTGAAGGAGGTAGGACGAGAGGGTAGGAGGAGGTAGTAGGAAGAGGAGGTGGTAGTAGTTGTAGTAATAGGAGGAGGAGGAACAGATAGGAGGAGGAGAAAGAGCTGACAGGAGCAGGAAGATGCAAGAGTAAGAGGAAGAGTTTAGGAGTGGAGTAAAGGAGGAAGAGGAAGGAGGAGGTAGGAGAGGTAAGGAAGAGTTACCAGGAGATCTAGGAAGAGGAAGAAGAGGTTGGAGAAAGGAGCAGAGGGTATAAGACCCTTACGGGAGGAGGAGGAGGAGGAGGAGGAGGAGGAAGGAGATGGAGCGAAGATCAGAAGCAGAAAATAACCCCATCTCTACCCCCCCCTTTCCCCCGCACACACACCTCCCTTCCCCCCTCCTACCCCTTGTACCCCCCTACGCCGCCGCCATTGCTTCGTGTTGTTCTGTCGATACAAGTTGGGAAAGAAAGTTAGATTATCAAGTTCGACTTTTTTTCTAATGTCGACGGCGGCGGCGTTGAGATCCGCGCCGAAGTAAGATCTTACGAGATAAAGCAGCGAGATAAAGACCTTCTTTGAACGCGAGGGTTCTATGTATATTTTCTTAACTGATACGAGGAACTCTGAAAGCCCGGGCGCCGCTCAGGTTGTTTCCACAAACTTTGTTCCTTGCGCGTTTTATGAATTGGTATAGATGTACTGATGGTGTTATTGTAACTAGGATAATTAGTTAATGCATAGGTAATTAGATGGTATTGGGTACACTAAGGATACAAAGATCTTCGTGAACGCATTTGAGGAACGTCCGTATTTAGATTATATATACATGTATAAACACACAGGCACACACATAGATATTCTCTCTCTCTCTCTCTTCCTCTTGAACACACACACACACACATACTAACCCCCTCTCCCACTCACCTA
>BOPN01000963.1:95000-97500 GCA_017312705.2 Penaeus japonicus
CAAAATGAAGGAGAGAGAGAGAGAGAGAGAGAGAGAGAGAGAGAGAGAGAGAGAGAGAGAGAGAGAGAGAGAGAGAGAGAGAGAGAGAGAGAGAGAGAGAGAAACTAAAAAACGCGCTGATCAGCAAGAGGAAAGAAACAGAGACTGAAGGAGGTTTAATCATCCTGAAGGGGGAGGAGGAGGAGGCAGAGGAGGGAGAGGGGGAGAAGGACACAAAGGGAAGATTTAGGAAGGGAGTGGGAGGTGGGGGTAGGGCGTGGGGGTGGCGAGGCTGTTGCATGACACGGAAAATTTGGGAAGTTTTATTATATAACTATGGAGAGAGAGAGAGAGAGAGAGAGAGAGAGAAAGAGAGACAGACAGACAGACAGACAGACTGTGAGATAGACTGTCAGAAGGAAAGCAAAGAAGTCTTTGTTGAAAAAAAATGAAGCTTGTAGCAAAATGACATTTTGGAAAAATAAGATAAAAAACACGACACGAAAAGAAGGAAAAGCCATTGTTTCAAGCAGAAAATGATAAACAAAACATCCTTTCTCAATAATAAAGTGCAGTTCAATGTGCGTGGGAAAAAACTATTAAGATGTCTGTCCGACGTCGCACATGTAGGCCTATATGCGTATTTATGTGCGTGCTAAGCTGAGTTTGCTTAATTACTATTGTATAGGCCTAAGTCAAGATGAGGAACAGTCTACCAGTAAAGGACGAGACAGTAATAGGGACAAAGTCAAGCCATGTTGATCTTAATAGACATTTGTTGACTTCAATGTTCGTCAAACCATAAACATTACCGAAGAGGGGGGGGGGGCGGAGGAGACAGAACATCACGCTCAGAATCTTGCTAACAGTATTGCTATCCTTACTCTAAAAAAATATCCCACGCACTGTCCAACTAGCATCCATGGGTGGCTGCGAGGTTGACCAGACACACCCTCTGCGGGCGGCTTGCTGGTTGAAGGTGTTGCCCCCGTGCCTGAAAATCTATAAATCGACAACGGCGCTGCCTCTAATTGTACGCTCCATATGGCCGTGCCTCCAACACGCGCTAACTGTTAATGGGTGTCTATCAAGGGGCCTCATATATGATTCAAGGCAGGTAAACAACTTGCCTTCTAATAAACTTGAAGGTGGGGCCGTAAGTTTGCCTTCAGGGGGTTTTGCTGATTGGAGAGAGAGAGAGAGAGAGAGAGGGAAGAGAGGGGGAGAATGTAGAGGAGGAGGGTGGGAAAATTGGGGAATAGCAGCAAGCGTAGGAGGGGAAGGGGAGCCAGGGCGGTAAAGGTGTAGTACAGTGGCTTTGTTTATTAAAGGGTGACGGCTGGGATGACTACCAGCCACATATCTTTTCGTATATTGATCAAGATGAGGTGTAGGTGTGCCGCCGCGTGGGTGGCGGGTGGTGGTGGCACGGGCCTTTTTTTCACATGCGCGCGAGAGGTGTTTTGTGGCGCCTGCCGACCGGGAAACGTCGCCGCGGCTGTGTTTTGGAATGATTTATCGTCTTCCTATCGTCCCTTTAACCTTGCGAGATGTGTTTTGTCGATAAATAACTCGGGGATGAAAGCCATGACAACACATCTGGCAGGTTCAAGGAGCAGCCGCCATCTTAGCTCACCTGTTGCTTACGTGGAACTTGCTCAGCCAATCATCGTGTAGCTCTCTCTGCCCCAGCTGCTCGACCAATTGGCATCAGTCAGTGAGACTGCGGACTCCTAACGCGGCTGCTGATTGGCTGTGGTGACACTATCTTTTTTAACGTATAGGAAGTGGATCAATTAGCTTTTTCAAATATTGGTGCGACAGGTTTGTTTAGTGGCTTGCGAAGGTCACAAAGTGCTAGCGGTCGAAGGAAACCCTGAATCTGCGCCAACAACAGGACATTAGTTTACTACAGCAGCGCAAACATGGAGACCCAGGATGTCGCAGCCATGATCTGGTGAGTCGGGATGGTGGAGCTGATGATTCTCTCTCTCTCTTTCTCTCTACCTCGCTCTCTCTCTCGCTCTCTCTCTCTTTGGTGGCCCTCTTGAGGATGCTAAATATATGCGTTTACAAAGGAACACATGACGACTGTGTATAGGCTGAAAGTGTGAGAGTTCTTAAAGGTGTACTGCCCGGAGGAGGCCTTAACAGGGGATGGCAAGAGACAGTATGGCGCTGGCCAGATAGAGAGAGTGGGTGGGAGAGGGATGCGAAAGGGAGGCACAAGCTTCGGGTGTAGCATAACGACAATGCTTTAGTCCCGGACTCCATTTCGCTTGACGACAGAGCGCCGCAATAGTGTTAGATATACGCAGGTTCGTTGTTCCTATTATCGAAGCCAGACTCGTCGGGTTGGGATGTTAGGCAGAGGTGGAAGAAGAAGACAATGTAAAAAAAAAAAAATACCGACGAAAGGGTTAGATGTGGTGTTATTATGATGTTAGAGACTTATAAAGTAATGTGGGGAGGGAGAGGAAAAAGAAGGGGGTATATGAGAAGGAAGGGGGAGACAGGAACG
>BOPN01000963.1:115000-120000 GCA_017312705.2 Penaeus japonicus
TGGCACGGATGAAGGGGCGACACAGAACATAGAGGGAAGGAAAGCTAAAGGGATCTGATGAAAATATAATAAGAGAGGAGGGAGAAGAGAAAGAGAAAGGAAGGAAGGAGGGAAAGCGGCAGAGGAAATGCAAAAGGGAAGAGGGAAGGATGAAAAGGGGTTCAGGAAGAAAGAGGGGAGAAGGGGAAGGGGAAGAGAACGGAACCATTTAGCGAAGGGGAAACAAGGGAACAGGGAAAGGAGGAATTACAGGAAGAAGGAAAATGAATAATTAAGAAATAACAGTTCAAGAAAAAGAAAAAGAAGAAAAAATATAGAAAATAGATACAAACAAAGGTGTGGCTATGTATGTGTCTTTATATCTATCTGTCTTTTTTATCTATCATTTATGTCAGTTTTTTTCGGGTCTATCTTCTAGGTGTCTATATGTGTCTTTTGATTCTATAATTTGTAGTTCATTCGATTCTTTCATTTTGCGTCTATCCGTATCTCTATTTTTTTATCTATCCGTATCTCCCTTTACATATGTCTATTCGTATCTCCGTCTCCACTTGTGCCTGTTTACATCTCGAAATGTTGCAGTGACAATCGGCCAAAGCCTTCACTTTGCACGAGCGTGTGAAGAAGACATAAATAAAATTCGCCGAAAGTCACTTCGCCGGTGTGGTTAGTTTATATGCTTCTCGAGTGTAAAGAAATGATACATTTGCCTTGTATCATTAGCATAAAAGGCGAGGCATTTGTCACGCTCAGAGTGGGAGCCGGAGTGAGAAAGACAGGGCGAGAGGGAGAGGGAGAGGGTGAGGGTGAGGGAGAGAGAGAGAGAGGAGGAGAGGGAGGAGAGATGGAGGGAGAGGGAAAGAGAGAGACAGAGAAAGAGAAATAAAGAGAGAAAAACAGAGATAGGGAGAGAGAAATAGAGAAAGAGCGAGAGTGAGAACAAAACAGAGAAAGAGAGAGATACAGAGATACAGAAATACAGACGAGAACAGAGAAAGAAAGACAGCACGAGAGAGAGAGTGCAAGAGAGATAGTACATGTACGTGCAGTACAGTGATCGGTAGCCCTGAGCACTGTAATTTATTGCCACTGGACACGGGAATGTGCACCAACGTGCTTGCCGTTGCAGTAACTTAGTTTTCGAAACAGTTGAACGTTCAAGGAAAAAATCCTGTCCATTGGTGTATAACCTGAGATAAATATGGCCGACCTGAGTGGGACTGCGTGGATATTTGCTTGTTTGCATGTGGTGGGGGTGTGTGTCTTTGTGGATTTATGTATTTCTGTGTGTGTTTGTGTCTGTGTCTGTGTGTGTGTGTTTGTGTTGTGTTGTGTTGTGTGTGTGTGTGTGTGTGTGTGTGTGTGTGTTCTGTGTGTGTGTGTGTGTGTGTTTGTATGTTTGTGTGTCTGTGTGTGTTTGTGTCTGTGTGTGTTTGTGTATGTGTATGTGTGTGTGTGTGTGTGTGTGTGTGTGTGTGTGTGTGTGTGTGTGCGTGTGTGTGTGTGAATGAGTAGGTCCCAACAACCGTTGCCCAAAGTAACAACAGCCTCTGTTTATTTATGGCCATCCTCATCAATAACCATTCATCAACTATCCAGGGACTAATTCACCCTAAATTTCCTTAGACCATACACTCACAGGCCCCCTCCCCCCTACCCCCTACCCCCCACACACGCACACACACTACTTGAGCGTAAACTGTAAAGGGCTATATTAATATCACTGAGAAACCAATTTCAGAAACATAACTAGATTACAGAGCAAGAAAGTATTTCACTTTCACATAGGCTGGCTCTCTCTCTCTCTCTCTCTCTCTCTCTCTCTCTCTCTCTCTCTCTCTCTCTCTCTCTCTCTCTCTCTCTCTCTCTTTCTCTCTATCTCACTGAAACACACACACACACACACACACACACACACACACACAGTATAGCGATGATACATGCGTCGATTATTAAAGTTTATATGTCAGGACTGTGCTGCAGCGGTCTCTTCCACATACACACACGCAGACACATACACGCAAATACACGCTCATACACAGAAACACACACACAAACATAAACATACGCACAAACAAACATATACATAAACAAACACAAAACACACATACACACACACACACACACACACACACACACACATACACACACATACACACACACACACACACAAACATCCATACATATACCACTAAACGCTCTCAAAGCTATGAAACAGCGTGTAAAAAATGATGAAAAAAAGCAAAGGGTTTTAAAAAATGGCTTACACACCAAATACCAGTCAAGGGAGATAGAATGAAGGGGAGATAATGGTAGGGGGAGAGACAAAAGGAGGAGGGGAGTGGGGGGAAAAGGGAGGAGAGGAAAGGAGGAGGAGGGAAGGGGGAAAAAGGGGAAGAGAAAAGGAGGAAGGAGTGGGGGGGGGGGGGGAAAGCGGGGAAAGGAGAGGAGAAAAATACACTATGGCAGAGCTGTTATAGTAACAATAGTATCGGTTATAGTGAGTATATAGTCAATGGTGATTATGTAATGAAGGGTGAGAGGTGGGGGGAAGGGAGAGAAAGAATAAACAAAAACAAAAATAGAGAATAGGGGGAAAGGGGGAAAAAAGGGGGGGGGGGCAAAAAAGTGAAAGGGAAGAAGGAGAGAGGAGAATAAATGAGAAGAGCAGGAAAACCAGAGAAGCAAATAGGAAGTGGGAGAGAAAGGAGATTAAAGAAGAGGAAGAAAACCAGAGAATGGAAAGGGAATAGGGAAAGAAAGTAAACCAGAAAGCAAGAAGGAAAAATTAGATTTAGGAAAAGGGAAGACTAAAAGAAGAGGAGAGAGGGGAATAAAGAAGAGGAAATTATGAAAAAATGGATGATAAAAAGAGGAAGAGAAGAGGGAGTTGAATTTCCATCGCTCGGAAAGAAAATATATTCATATACTTCTGTATTTCTTTTTGGTATCAATAATTGTATTATCAATTATCATTTTCTATTTATCAAGTTGTTAATGTTGTTGCTTGCATTCTTTATTGCTGTTGTTCTTTCAATTTTATCTTATTGCTATCATTCAATTTTATCTTCTTATTGCTATCATTAAATTTTCACTTTAAATTTTATATCTCACCATCTTTCATTATTCCCCTTGTCTCTTATTTTGCATAGTTAATATGCTCTTTCATAATTATGGTCAAATGTTTATCAATATCAGATATGAAATTTAAGATATTTATGATACTTTTAGTAATAATGATCATAATAGTCACACTGATAATGATAATAACAGTAAATAAAAGTGATAATGAAAACACTGATTCGAACAACAACTACAACAATAAAAGCAACAATAAAAATGATACTACTATTAATAATAATCGTAATAAAAAAAATAGAGAGGAAGTAAAACTGGCGAATTGAAGACTGTCAGGAATAGTTTGGACTCTGACAGGCAAAAATGAATCTCTATTATCAAAAAGGCAATATGCATGGAATTTAACGGTGCAGCGTGGATAGTACTGACTATGCTGATCTGTCTGTCTTTATATATTTTTTGGGTCATTCTCTGTTTTGCTCTTTCTCTTTCTTTCTTTCTCTCTCTCTATATATATATCTCTGTCTCTCTCTCTTTCTCTTTCTCTTTCTCTTTCTCTTTCTCTTTCTCTTTCTATTTCTATTTCTATTTCTATTTCTATTTCTATTTCTATTTCTCTCTCTCTCTCTCTCTCTCTCTCTCTCTCTCTCTCTCTCTCTCTCTCTCTCTCTCTCTCTCTCTCTCTCTCTCTCTCTATCTATATATATATATATATATATATATATATATATATATATATATATATATATATATTTATATTTATATTTTTACACACACACATACATATATATATACATATGCAAGGTTATATATGTTTATTAATTCCCATCCTTCGTCATCCGTCCCATTCCACCTTCCGGCGGCGCCCTCCGCCCCGTCCCCCCTCCCTCCCTCCCTCCCTCCCTCCCGCCCTCCGGTGCAGCTGCGTCGGGAAGGGGACGCCGCTGGTCAGCACAGAGGTGTCGGCGCCTCCTCATCTATTGCATCTGTATCACCGCACACACGACCACACGCGCCAACGCCGCCCCTAGTATATTCGCTTCTCCCCCTCCCCTTCCCTCCCCTCCCCTCCCTCCCCTACCCCCTTCTCCCCCTCCCCCTCAACCCTCCTTCCTCACCCTTCGCCAGGCTGCCCCTCCGCTCCTTCTGTCGCCTCTCCCTCACCTTCCCTTCCTCGGCGTCTCTCTCTCTCTCTCTCTCTCTCTCTGTGTTTCCCTTTCTGATTCAGTTATCTGTTTGTTTGCTTGTGTATGCCCTTATGCATGTACGTACGTAGACACATATACGTGTGTGTGTGTGTGTGTGTCTATCTATATATCTGTCTATCTATCTATTCATTTGTCTATTTACCTACCTATCTGTCAATCTTCTTATCTATCTATTTATTTGTCTACCTATCTATCTATCTATCTCTCCATCCGTCTATCAGGTTATCTATCTATCAATATAGATAGATATACAGATGAATAGATAACCACAACAAACACACATGTATATGTATACATATTTATTCATACATATGTATGTATATATATATATATATATATATATATATATATATATATATATATATATATATATATATATATATATATATATATATATATATATATATATATATCCTTTGTCTGAGTTAAGATCCGTCCCCCATCCCTTACATGGCGCCATATATCAACTCCCGAAGAAAACATCTCTAGTACACCGGCCGAGATACCAAGTCATTTGTTACTAGTCTGCTGCCCCTGAAGGCTGGGTTGAGAGAGGGAGGGAGGGAGTCTGCAACAGGGGTGTTTGCTGGAGGTCTGGTAGGGTGGGGAGGGGGAGTGGAAACGATAGGAGGAGGGAGAGGAGGAGGAGGAGGAGGAGGAGGAAGGGAATGAAGAGGAGCAAGAGCAGGGGAGGAGAGAAGAGGAAAGAGGAAG
>BOPN01000963.1:125000-127500 GCA_017312705.2 Penaeus japonicus
TGACACTTGCAGTTACAGTAGAGGAATAGGGGTATTAGCATTAGTAATACTGGTAATAGTACTGTTTTTGCTATCGGTATATCTTCATTTTTGTTGTTTTTTTATGTTTGTTATCGTTGATTATTGTCGTTTTATTATTGTATTTTTTGCATATTGTTCTTTTTTTCTTCACCTTTTTCTTTTCGTTATCCACTTATTTTTTCATTTTTTTCTCTTCTTCTTCATCATCTACGTCATCGTCTTCTATTTCTTCTTTTTCTGCTTCTTCATCTTCCTCTTCTTCATTTTCTTCTTCTCCATCACCAATTCCTTTATCCTTAGAACCAAATTGGTGAGATAAATGTACTCAAAGTACCCCTCTCAGAGAGAGAGAAAAAAAAATATATAAAAAATACAAGCCAACCGAAAAAAGGAAGAAGGCAAGGGTTGTAATAGTCGTGTGGTAGAATCGGCTCTCTGGCCATAAGGGTCCTTAAACGGGGCATTTCCAATTGCTATTCGCTCTTGTTTGTTTGGGAGCTGTTTAAACATTGACAGTACCTTTAGGGGAAAACGGGATGGAGGCAGGGAAGGGTTTGGGGGAAAAAGAAGGAGATAGGGAGAGAGTCTAGGGGGAAGGAAAAGAGTGTCATCACAAGTATTTGTGTATGTGTGTGTTTGTTTCGGTGGTTCTGTGTTTGTTTTCGGTGTTTTTTCTTCGTTTTTTTTTCTTTTATTATTTTTCTTTTGTTTTTATTGCTTCTTTTGGTTCCTTTATCTTTGTATTTGTTACTTGAGCTTCGTCAATTTGTTTTCAATTTATATATATGGAGATATATTGATATTGATAGAAATAAATTGATAGATATATATGTTATCTATGTATCTTTCCTTTATTTTCCTTCCTTCCTCTTCTCCCCTCCCATTTCTTGTTCTTGTATTCTTTATATTTTCCCTTGTCTAATCTGCTACATTCTCCCTTGTTTGTTTGTTTGTTTGTTTGTTTTAGGGACCCATCGTTTTTTTTCGTCTTTTTACCTTATTCTTTATCAGTATTCTCTTTCTCTTCCCCTTTTCCTCTATTTGTCTTGTTCTAACTTTTTATGAATATATATGAATATTTATTTTCTCTTGTGGTCATGATCATCATCACCATCATCATGATCATCTTCATCATCATCATCATCATCATCATCATCGTTATCATCATCATCATTATTATTATCATGATCATCATCGCTTTTTTCTTCATGTTTCTTTTCTCCTTATTTTTCTTTTATTCATTTCTTTGACTATTTCTTTTCATCTTCTCTTTCTTTTCAACCTTTAGTTTAAGCTGTTTCGTCTTATCTTGTTTTCTTTTTCTTCCACCTCCTCCATCCTTCCTCTCCTCCCTTCTTCTATCATTCTTCTCTCTTCTCATGTTCTCTTTTCTTCTTCCTTCTTTCTTCATGTCATTCCTCTCCCTCCATCCTCTCTAGGTTCATGTTTTTTTTCCCTCCTTCTATTTCCATCTTCTCTCCATCATCACTCCATCTCCCTCTTCCCATATCATTGACTCCAACATGGCAGAGATTATTTCCATCCTCCTTCTACTTTCTTCCCTCTATCCTCCTTCTTTCTAATCCGTTCTCCCTCCTCCTTGCTCCCTCCTCCCTCCTCCTTCCTCCCACATCCTCACCTCCAACATTCATTAATTCCTTATCATTATTCCCATTTATCAAGGGGTTTATCCCCATCCTCCTTCTTCTTAACCCCCTTCTCGTTCCTCCTTCTCTCTAATCCGCCCTCCCTCCTCCTTCCTCCCTCCTTCTTCCATCTCCCTCCTCCTCCCACATCATTAATTCCAACATGCTAGGTTTATTCCCGCCCTCCTATCTCTTAGATCAAGTGATAGGATCAATTTGCCGATGTAGCTAATGGGAACTTCCTCCTTAGAGAAACTGGCTGTAAGAGATCTCGATACCGCAGACAAGAGGTCATTAATTACTCGAAGACACTGCAGTATCGGTGGCTTGATAGATGACGACGTTCGCTTGTAGGATTCGGGGTGGGAGGGTATGGAGGGAGGGGTGGGGGGGGGGTGGGGGTATGGAGGGAGGGAAGGGGTATGGAGGGGGGTATGAAAGGGGTTAGGTGGGTATGGAGGGGGGAGAGGGAGGGTGGTACGGAGGGAGGGTAGGATGGTAGGAGGGAGAGAGGAGGGGGTTAGGGGGAGAGGGGGGGTATGGAGGGGGGAGAGGGAGGGTGGTATAGAGGGAAGGTAGGATGGTAGGAGGGAGAGAGGAGGGCGAAGGGAGACGGAGGGCGGTATGAAGGGTCATTAAAGGTGAGAGGAAGGGTGGGAATTAGAGGGAGAGGTAAGGGGGGAAGGTAGAAAGGGTGGCAGGAGACAGTATGAGATAGGGAGATAGGGAGGATAAGATAGAGACAAAGGGAGGGAATGGAGGGAAAGGGGGAGGGGGTGGAGAAAACGAAGATCAAACATACAGACACACACAAACACACACACACACATAAA
>BOPN01000963.1:132500-135000 GCA_017312705.2 Penaeus japonicus
AGAGAGAGAGAGAGAGAGAGAGAGAGAGAGAGAGAGAGAGAGAGAGGAGAGGAAGAGGGAAAGTGTGCGTGTGTGTGAAAAAAGGGAAAAACACACAGAGAGAGAGGGAGAGAGAGAGAGAGAGAGAGAGAGAGAGAGGACTGATTGTCTGGAGGGAAGCTGATAAATAAATAGAGATAGACAGATAGACATCAAAACAAACAGACAGAAAGATATTAAGATTGTTGAAAAAGAGTGCCATCTGTGTGTATATACGATTATGTAATTATTTAACCGATGTGAGTAGTTAGCAGAGATGGTAATAGTTAGTAGAGGTGGCAGTAGTTAGCAGAGATGGTAATAGTTAGCAGAGGTGGCAGTAGTAAGCAGAGGAGGCATAGGCTCTTCCCGGCTCTGCTAAAAGGAGACGCTTGGAGTTCCTGCAGCCTGACCTCCGTCTAGTCCTTTGTTGAATAGGATATTTATAGTGGACGCCCGAGTGTCCCTAGGCACGCGAGGGCCCTGTTAAGTCATGGTGGTTGGGAGGGACGGAGGAGAAGGGGGCAGAGGGACAGAGGAGAAGGAAGGAGCGGAGGGGAGGAAGAGGAATGGGTGGAGGCGTGGAAGTGGAGGGGGTGGACGGGAGGAAGAGGGAGGAGCGGAGGGAGGAAGAAGAGAGGGCGGAGGGGGGGGAAGAGAAGGTGGAGGGAGGGGAGTAGGAGAACCCCCTGCTTAAAATGGGTTTAAAAGTGTGTCTGGAAGTAGGGAGGCGGAGGGGGAAGGGCAAAGAGGGATGCTAAGAAGAGAGAGAGAAAGAAAAAAAAAGTGCGCAGGAGAGGAGGAAGAGGAAATAAGGGCGCATTTTTGGAAGGTAATTTTAGCAGGGATTCAAATAGGAAAGACTACTCCGGAGTGGCTTTTAAAGGTGATGCTGAGAGCAAATAGGGTTATTGTCTCGGAGAAAGGCTAAGAGGGATGGATGATGGACACAAGAGGACGCCACTTTGAAGTGGCTTACACGCTCAAATCAAGTGTCATATTTTAGGAAACTGTGAGTGAAGCGGATGAACTGAATCATGGATGGATTTAGATAATAAAGCGGGAGGGAGAAAACGTATTTAGACACTGTACACGTACACGAACTGAAAGGCCATAACATCTTTATTAGATCTACTGTATGTGTGTTTGTAAGTGTGTGCTGTGTGTTTGTGTATGTATATGTATGCGTTTGTTGATGTAAGTATGTATGTGTCTACGCGTTCGCGCGCCTAGTGTTTAAACACACGAACTCGCCCGCGTTCTATAAACAGGTAGATAAATAGATATATGCGAGCGTGTAAACACAAACACGTATGTAAACATTAACGAAAGATACACAGTGCAGTCCCTACTGTGCCGTGGACCATAAAAGGGAACATTAAGATCTACATGAGAGTATATTCGTATTGGCAGTTTGGCCCATTTATTTCATTAACTACATTGGTTATCGACGCCTGTGATCGGGAACTGGGCCAGAGTATGTGTAATCACGGGGCGGGGACATGAACACGCGCTCTCTATGTGTTTATTTATCTATTTATCTATTTCCTTCTTTATTGCGCCGTTGGTAGGGATGCTATTTATCTATTCGTTTGGAGGGTCGCCATTATGTGAGTATTAGTTTATGGATGCTTATTGGCATTGCGTATGATTATGTGTACACTTTTTTTTTATGGCTGTTTATATGGACTGAGAAATTTGTGTGTGTTGTTGTTATTGTGACCCTTTGCTAATCTGTGTCGTTTTTTCTCTTTTTCAGGTAAGGCAGTCTTGATTGTTGAGGAAGGTCGTATTGGCGTGTGAGTATGAGGATGGGTATGTTTATGGGGAAAGATAAAGGAGAGGAGATCGTGGGATTGAGAAAGATGTCATACTTATTAAATGCGTTTTTTTTTTTTCTCGCTAATTTGGTTTCGTTGTATCTCATTTCTGCTCTCTCTCTCTCTCTCTCTTTGTCTCTCTCTCTCTCTCTCTCTCTCTCTCTCTCTCTCTCTCTCTCTCTCTCTCTCTCTCTCTCTCTCTCTCTTTCTCTCCATTCTCTCTTTCCCTTCCCTTCCACGTCTCCCTATCCTCTTCCCAACCCCCTCCCCTCTCTTTCCTCTCCTTCTACCCCTCCTCTCTTCACCACAACCACACGCAAAAATACCCACCCCACCACCCCTTCCACCTACCAACCCCCCCTTCCCCCCACCAACCCTCCCTTCCACCTACCCATCCCACCACCCCACCTACCCATCCCACCCACCCGACCACCCACCCCACCACCCCAACCCACCCATCCACCCCACCCCACCCAGCCATCCACCCAAAAATGATAAACAAAATTCCCGTCTGCCTTGTTCCACCCGCGCCGTGTGAAGGTATCGTTCGGATCAAGACAGTATCAACACACCGCACACGCCTCAGGCTTCCTGTCCTAACAATTAGGCCAATGTAATTAGAGCACGCTGGCTTTGGACTAACTAAGCAAGGGGGGATGGAA
>BOPN01000963.1:140000-142500 GCA_017312705.2 Penaeus japonicus
GAGAAGTTAGAAGGTTCATAAATCATCTTAGAAACATTGGTGACCGCTTCTTAAAATTAGTTGACGGCGGTCGGAAATCGTCTTAAGACATTTGTGGGAATGTCTTATTTTCTCTGTTTTTTATTCTAAATTTCTTTTATTTTGTCTTTTTTTTTTCTCTCTTTCTCTTCTTCCATTTCGTTTATTCTTGTTACTCTTCCTTTTTCCTCTTTCATCTGTTCTTCTTCCTTTTTCCTCTTTCATCTGTTCTTCTTCCTCTTCCTCCTCCTTTACCTCTTTCGTTTCTATTTTCCCCCCATACCCTCCTTATCATTATCATCATTATCATTATTATTATTATTATTATTCGTATTCTTATTCTTCTTCGTCTTCTCCTCCTCCTCATCCTCACCCTCTTCTTCTTCTTCTTCCGCTTCCCTTCCTCTACCCTCCTCTCTTTCCTCCTCCCTCACTCCTCCAGCCTCCTCACCCTCATCACCTCCCATCTACTCCTCACTTCTCACCCTCCTCCTCCCTCATCAACCCCCGCCTCCTTCTCACTCCTCACCCTCCTCCTCCCTCCTCCCTCCTCCCTCCTCCGCCTCCTCATCACCCCCCCCCCCTATCCCTCCTCCTCCCTCCACCTCCTCCTCCCTCCTCCACCTCCTCCTCCGCCTCCTCCTCCTCCTCCTCCTCCTCCTCCCTCCTCCTCCTCATCATCACCCCCCATCTCCTCCCACCTCCGCCTCCTCATCACCCCCCATCTCCTCCTCACTCCTCACCCTCCTCCTCCTCCCTCCTCCTCCTCCCCCGGGATCGTCGAATCGAAGCCTACGAGATCCGACACTTGCGACGTGAAGCTTCATTACCTTCCAGTGACCGCCTGACGAGTCTTCATTGATCCGCTCTCTTCCCGGTTGCAATATCTTGTAATCTATCTTATTCGGGGGAGTTATTGGTGCGCGCGTTCTCTCTCTTTCTTTCTTTGTTTTTCTTTCTTTCTTTTTGTCTAGGTTTCTTTCTGTCTTTGATTTCTCTACTTCTCTCTCTCTCTATCTTTCTTTCTCTCTATCTCTATTTTTCTCTTTCTTTCTCTCTTTCTGTCTTTCTCTCTCTCTCTCTCTCTCTCTCTCTCTCTCTCTCTCTCTCTCTCTCTCTCTCTCTCTCTCCCTCTCCCTCTCCCTCTCCCTCTCCCTCTCCCTCTCCCTCTCCCTCTCCCTCTCCCTCCCTCCTTCCCACCTTTTTCATCCAATATCTTGTCAGAAAGTGTATATTATTATGATAAGAATAAAATAAGAAAAATAAAGGGGAAAAAAGATACTTGTGAAGGAAGTGATCACGATTGCTCTAAAGAAATGTTTCTCTCGCCTTAATTAAGAGACGAAATTGCCGTGACTCTCATGAAATTTATAGTAGTTTACTGAAGTCGTAAAGATTTTTAGGTCCATCTTTCTTGTTTTTTCTTCTTTTTTCTTCTGGTTTTAATTTTTTTTCCTTCTTCCTTTTCGTATTTTCTCTCTTTTTTGGTTTGTTTGCTTGTTTGTTTTATTTTTTCTTTCTTATTCTACTACTATTAAGCTTATCATTATTTCTAATAATAATAATATTTTTACTTCTGCATTTACTACCATTTCTACATCTACGGCTACTACTACTACTATTACTACTATTTCTACCTTCGCGTCTACGTCTACGTCTGCTTCTCTTCTTTCTTCTATTCTTCCATCTTTTCGCGAGTTTGTATATACTTCTCCATCTTTCTCTTTCTGTCAGCCGCGTCGACCATTTACTGTAATTTACTGAAGTCATAAAGATTTTTCGGTTCGTCTCTCGAATTGTCCTTCTTATTTTTTATGTATTTCATTCGATCATTTTTCTCACAATTTTCTTGTATAGTCATGCTCGCTCTCTTTCTGTTTATGTTTATGTTTCTCTCTATATCTCTCTCTCTCGATATATCTCTCTCTATCTATCTATCTATCTATCTCTCTTAATCTCTCTCTCTCTCTCTCTCTCTCTCTCTCTCTCTCTCTCTCTCTCTCTCTCTCTCTCTCTCTCTCTCTCTGCTCTCTCTCTCTCTCTCTCTTTCCCCCTCTCTCTTTCTTCCTCTCCCTCTCTCTCTCTCTCTCTCCCTCTCTCTCTCTCTCTCTTTCCCCCTCTCTCTTTCTTCCTCTCTCTCTCTCTCTCTCTCTCTCTCTCTCTCTCTCTCTCTCTCTCTCTCTCTCTCTCTCTCTCTCCTCTCTCTCTCTCTCTCTCTCTCTCTCTCTCTCTCTCTCTCTCTCTCTCTCTCTCTCTCTCTCTCTCTCTCTCTCTCTCTCTCTCTCTCTCTCTCAAATCCATATTTACGCTTACTCTCTGGCATATCGTATATCACGGATTACAAGGCGAGTCTTTAGTGGGTAGGAGGCTGCATCTTCATAGGCCTGAGAGGATATGGGGGGGTGGGGGTGGGGGGGCTAATGGATAAGGGGGAATAGGCTGAAGATGGGTAGTGGGGGAGGCATAACGGGATGGGGGATAA
>BOPN01000963.1:150000-157500 GCA_017312705.2 Penaeus japonicus
CATACACATACACATACACACACACAAACACACACACACACAAACACACACACACACACACACACACATAGACACACACACACACACACACACACACACACACACACACACACACACACACACACACACACACACACACACACACACACACACACACCTCAGAGTCTCTCAGAATCTTTCAACATTACTTAGAATCTCTCTATTGGCCTCTCTCTCTCTTATATAACCACTTTGGGGCGAACAGGGGAGAAAAGGAAGCGAAAATAGGGTAAGAAAGAATAAAATTAGACAATAATATCAGTCGCCCTCACCCCCACAATCCTTCCCCCTCACCCCCCTCCCCCCCTACACCGTTTTTATATCTTATATTATAGCGTGGATCAAGAACACCGTGACGTAGAATCCCCCCCCCCCCTGCCTCCCTACCTCTCACAAAATCTCCCTTTTCCCTTCTCTGTCTCTCCCCTTATTCCAATTTCTACTCTTAACCCACTTCCCTCGCCCCCTTTGTTTCCCCTACTTCCCTTTCCTCTATTCTTCTTTTACTTTCTCTCGCTCACCTTCCCTCCATCCACTTCTTATTCTCTTCTTTCTTCTCTCTCTCTCTCTTTTCCTCACCCTCTTCCCTCTTTAACTGACCCTGCCCCCTCTTCCCTTTTATTTTAATTCTTTTCTTTTTTTTCCCTCTCTCTTGTGCCTTGTCACTACCCCCGATTTCCCCTCTGTCCTTCATTCCTTCCTTTTCTCCTCTCCCTCTTTTCCCTTTCTCACTTCCACCCTTACTCTCTCTCTCTCTCTCTCACTTCCACCCTTACTCTCTCTCTCTCTCTCTCTCTCTCTCTCTCTCTCTCTCTCTCTCTCTCTCTCTCTCTCTCTCTCTCTCTCTCTCTCTCTCTCTCTCTTTCTCTCTCTCTTTTCTCTCTCTCTCTCTCTCTCTCTCTCTCTCTCTCTCTCTCTCTCTCTCTCTCTCTCTCTCTCTCTCTCTCTCTCTCTCTCTCTCTCTCTCTCTCTCTCTCTCTCTCTCTCTCTCTCTATCTCTCTCTTTCTCCCATACACTCTCTTTCAATGGATCCCCGACGCGCAGGAAAAGGAATATAAATAATTTCAAACAAAAGGAAATACATAGATCTTCCATATGTGTGACGATGTGTTTCGACGTCACAGAAAACAACGTGGCTCTTGATTTTCTTGCTTGATTGGGTCATTCTCTCTCTTCCTTCCTATTGTGTTTTGGATATGAGTGTGATGAGGGTTTGTAATGATGATGATGATGATGATTGTGATGATTATGATGATGGTTGTGATGGTTGTATAGCGGCAACGACGATGATACTGATACTATTACCTAAAGAAGTAATGATAATAATGGTAATGATAATGATAATAATTGATGTGATGATGAAAATGATATGAAATGATGACCCTGACAGACAGAAAAAGTTAGAAAATAGAAAGATATTAAAACATGTATTAGACTTATTAGCCGCATTTATTACATTTTTTTTTTTTTTTTTTACTCTTTCTCTCAAATTATTTCCCGACCTTCGTGTCTCACTCTCTTTCACCCTCCGAGCATCGCATTGGCGGCGCACTTCCCCTTTCGCTCTTCTACCTTCCCCTCCTTCCCCTCCTCTCCCCTCTCATTCCCTTCCCTCCTCTCCCCTCTCATCCCCTCCCCTCCTCTCCCCTTTCATTCCCTCCCCTCCCCTCTCCTCCCCCTCCCTCCCTTCTCAGCCCCTCTTCGCCTCTCCTTTCCCCTCCATTCCCTTGCCCTCTCCTCCCCTCCCATTCCTACCCCTCCCCACCACTTCTCTCCCCTCCCCTCCCCTCCCCTCCCCTCCCCCCCCCTCCCCTCCCCTCCCCTCCCCTCCCCTCCCCTCCCCTCCCCTCTCCAACGTGATTAAGCCAATTAGATGATACCAACAATGAAACCATGACGTTGATAAACTTAATCATTAATACTTAAAAAGGAGAGCAAATATAAATGATAGAGTGGGAGGGTGAGGGGATAGGAGGAGGGGGAGGGGGGGGGGAAGGAGTAGGAAGAGGAGAGAGGGGAGGGGGAGGAGACTGAGGAAGGAAGAAGAGGAAGAGGGGAGCGGAGAAGGAGGGGAGTACAATAAAAAAAGGAGGGAAGGGGAGAAGAGGAAGAGATGGGACGGAGAAGAGAGAGAATGGAAGAAGAGAAGAAGGTGGGAAAGAGAGAAGAAAGAGAGAAAGAGGAATAGAACAGGTGTTTGGATTATGAAGGAGAGGGAGAAAAAATCGTATAAGGACATAAGGGAAATGGGAGGGAAAGGATAGGGGGATAAAATGGAAGAGGAGGGAGAGGAGGAAAGATAGAAGGGAGAGGAAGAAGATAGGAAAAGAGAGGAAGAAAAGAGGGGAAGAGAAGAAGAAGAGACGGGAAATGAGGAAGAATAATGAAGGAGAGTAGAAGAGAAGGGGAAAAGAAGAAGAAGAAAAGAGAAGGGAAGAGATGAAGAATAGAGGGGAAGAGAGGAAGAATTGAGGAGAGGAAAGAGGTGAAGAAGAGACAAAGGAGATAGGTGAAGAGAGAGGGAGAAAGGAAGAAGAATTGAAGAGAGGAGAAGAGAGGAAGAAAGGAAGAAGAATTGAGGAGAAGAGAGGAAAAGAGAAAGGGAAGAGAGGAAGGAGAATAGAGAAAAGGAAAGGAGAAAAGAAGGGGAAACGAGAGGTTGTTTTCTTGGTCGGGTATTGTGGCGTTGATCTCCAACTCTGTCTGACCTTCAACTCTGACCTCCGGCGATGACACAAAGCTCGGCCTCCACTTTCGACTTCGTTCTCAACTTTTAAACGTGACCTTTGACCTACTGCGGACACGTGATCTCTCTGTCTCTATAGCTACCTTCTGTATATTTGTAGCTTCTTTGTCTCTCTCTTTCTCTCTCTCTTTCACTGTCTTTATCTCTCTCTCTCTATCTCTCTTTCACTATCTTTCTCTCTCTCTCTCTCTCTCTCTCTCTCTCTCTCTCTCTCTCTCTCTCTCTCTCTCTCTCTCTCTCTCTCTCTCTCTCTCTCTATATATATATATATATATATATATATATATATATATATATATATATATATATATATATATATTTCACTATCTTTCTCTCTCTCTCTCTTTCTCTCTCTCTCTTCACCTACCCTTCGTCTCTTCCTTCTCCCCTCTTTTCACTCCCTCCCTCTCATCCTACCCCTTCCATCCTCACCCACCTCCCTTCCCACCCTCACTCCATCTGTCCCTCCCATCCCTCCCCCTCAATCCCTCCTCCTCTCTCCTTCTCTCTCTCTCTCTCTCTCTCTCTCTCTCTCTCTCTCTCTCTCTCTCTCTCTCTCTCTCTCTCTCTCTCTCTCTCTCTCTCTCTCTCTCTCTCTTCACCTACCCTTCTTCTCTTCCTTCTCCCCTCCTTTCGCTCTCTCCCTCCCATCTTACCCCTTCCTTCCTCTCCCACCTCCCTTCCCACCCTCACTCCATCTGTCCCTCCCATCCCTCCTCCCATTCCCTCCTCCTCTCTCCCTCACATCCCCCCGTCCCCCCATTCCTCCTCTCCCCCCTGCCCCCTCCATCCACCCTCCTCCATCCCCCCTCCACCCTCCCTCCTCCCTCCCTCGCGTTGGGGTCGTCCATACCCCAGCTGGCGTGTCTCGGGCCATCTGCCAAATCTCCATCATCATCTTCGTCTCAGAGCCCGGCTGGTTGTCGCGAGTCAGCAGTTTGACCAATAAGAAAGGAAGCGAGTGATCAAAAGGAAGGCTTTGAGATTATATGTAGGGATGCCCCGGGAACTCGGCGGACTGTTTTCTTCTTGCCCTCTTCGGGAGCTCGGTTCTTTTCGTTTTGGATTTTTCTTTTATTGGCTTATGGGGTTTTGTTTTTGTTTTTTGTTTGGTTTTTGTTTTTTTCTTCTTTTTCTTCTTTTTCTTCTTCGTTCGTGTATCGTGTTTCATTTTTCTTTTTCTTTTTCTTTTTTGCTGTTTTATACTGTTGTTTGGTTACTTCTTTTGCTTGTTTTTTTTTATAGATTATTTTTTGGATTAGTATTTTCCCTTTAGGGTTATTTATACATTATCTAGTCTCTTATTTTTCCTTCATTGCCGATTTTTAAATTTTCTTGCCCTTTTTATTTTTCTTTCCGTGTTTTCTTAGTTCTTATTTTCCTTATTTAGTTTCTATTTTTGTTACTTCTTTTTCCATATTTGGATATCTATCCATGTGCTTCATTCATTATTTTTCTCGTTATTCTCCTTCTCTGCTTTTATTAATTTCTCCGTCATAAATCATTATTCTTTACTTCATTCACAATTCATATCATTCATCAAATTCACCTTTAAAATCGTAGGTTCTCTTTAATTCCATTTTTTCCAATCGTCTCTCCCTTTCATTTCCCTTTCTTCTTCTTCTATCTCTCTTTCTTCTCTATTCCATATTTTCCTCATATATTTTCCCCCGAAGTTATTTTTTTCATCTTGCACATTTTACATTTACTTTGTACATTCCTCCATCCCTGTTTTCTTTTTCTTTTCTTTTTTTCTTCTTTTTCATATATTTATTTTTACTTCTTTTTTAGACATTTTCCTTACATATATATTTTTTTTCTTATACACCTCCGCCTATTCATTTTCTTCCTCTTCTCCTCCTTCTTCTCAATTCCTCAATTAGCTCCACTTCCTTCCTCATTATACATTTTCCTCATACACCCTCCCTCCCCCCGCAAGCTATATTCTTCCCTACTGCCTCCACCTTTCAGGACTTTCCTTTCAGCAGTTTCAGCCTCCTCGGGACACTTTCTTCCCCCCATTAACTGACCTGTTCAAGAATGCACCAATCTTGAAGTCTTGTTTGAGAAGACAACAGTTCAAGATGCTGAAGAATCTCTGGAACGTATGACGCGACAGTCGTTCGCTGTTTGTCTTCCTCTCACGCCCAGAGATGATCATATAAGCTCCAGTTTTTTGTTTTTTCGTATTTTGTTTCTTTATTCTTCTTCTGCTTGTTTTTATTTATTTATTTATTTATTTCTCCTATGTGTCGTTTTTTCCTTCTTCTTCTTACCCATGTATATTATCACCCTATTCATTTTCTGGCTTTTTGTTCCATATCTCTCCTTATTTTCTCTCCTTATTGCCCTGCTTCTCCCCACCCACCCCACTCTCTCTCTCTCTCTCTCTCTCTCTCTCTCTCTCTCTCTCTCTCTCTCTCTCTCTCTCTCTCTCTCTCTCTCTCTCTCTCTCTATCTATCTATCTATCTATCTATCTATCTATCTATCTATCCTACCTTCCCCATCCTCCTGCTACTGTTTCTTCCTTTTCCGCCTCCTCTTTTTTCTTATTTTTCTTATTCTCCCTCTCTCTTTCGCTCGTTCTCTCTTCCTCCCACTCCTCCCTCTCCCATTCTCCATCGTTCTCCTCTCCTTCTACTTCTCCCTCTCCCTCTCCCTCTCTCTTTCCCTAGCCATCTCCTTCTCTCTCTTTCTTTCCTTCTTCCTCTCCCTCTCTCTCTTCCTTTCCTTCTCCCTCTCTTGCTCCTTCTTCCTCTCCATCTCCATCTTCTTTTCCCCATCCAGCCCCCCTGCCAGGCGGAAGATTGGTGTCCCAATGCAAAAATGATGGAGAGTAAACAGTAATTTCCCCCCTTAAGTGTCCCATCCGCAGGAGATGCAAATACTGTTGGCTTTCTTCATTAGAGTCGGGTTTAGTGTTTGACGTGGAGACGAGTGCTGATATTTTTTTTTTTTTTTTTTTTTTTTTATACTCTCCTCCTATCCATCTTCCGCTTTCACTCTCTTTCCCCCCTCTTTTTGTTCTTTTTTTTCTCTTTTTTTTTCTTTTTTTTTCTCTTTTTTCTTTTTTTTCTGTTTCTTCCTTTCTTTCTTTTTGCGTTTGCTGGTATTCCTGTATATAGGTTGTTATATTTTTTTCTTTTTTTTTTTCTTATTTCGCCCTCTTACCTTATCTTTATTTGCCTTTTTTTCTTACTTTGCTTCTCCACTCCCTTTATCCTCCCTTTATATTATGCATTTTTCTCTTTCTCTATTTATTTTAGCACACGATGTTATTGCAATATATAACCAATCAACATAGAAAGAAATTAAATTAAGGAAGAATGCAAGAGATTCTGGAAATCAAAGCCCGGTTGCAAGGTAATGGGAGAGAGGGGAGGAGGAGACGGAGGCAGGGACGGAGAAGGGGGGAGAGGGGAAGAGGGGGGGGGGGGAGAGGAGATGTTCATTCTGAGATCAGTAGTCATGAAGTTCAAGAGAGCATGCCATGAGAACCGTCATGAAGGCAATGCGTAAGAATTTCTGTTGAATGAAGTAGGTAACTTAATGCTCGTTTTGAGAGAGAAGGGGTGGGGGATGGAAGAGGGCGGAGGAGGGAGAAGGAGTGAGAGAGGGTGGGAGGGAGGGTAGTAGGGAAGGTAGGAAGGAGGGGAAGAAAGAGGAAGGGGGAGAAGGGGTGAGGGTTATACGGAGAGAGAGAAAAGGAGGAGAGTGAGGAGGGAGAAGAAGTGAGGAGGGAGAAGAAGAGATTGAAGGAAAAGAAGAAGAAGAGGGAGGGGTTAGATAGGGAGGGAAAGGGAAAAGAATTGGAGAGAAAAGGTGAAAGGAATTGATAGAAAGATAGACAGATAGATAAAATTAACCAGGGTGAAAGGGTAGGTAGGAGACTAGAAGGGATACAGAGACCGAGAAGGGAAGATATGTACATATAGATAAAGAGAGAGAAAGAGAGGCGGAAAACAGATAGATAAGTAGATATGGGAATAGATAAAAAGATTAATAGATATAAAAAATACACATAAAAAGATGAATAAAGGGTCGAAACGTTAACAGGAGAGTGTATTACGTCCTTCCATTGGGACAGAAACATCAGAATTTAATGTAATATACACTTTAGTTATCCCTTTATTTATTCATAATGTTTTTAGATTACTTCAATATATAGTCTACATAATTCACTTGCCCCTGGAGTGCCATGTGGCATCCTGTTGCTTTGTGTTCGCAGGATGTTTAGTCTGATTCATAACACATTCCTGCATCATGCAAATCCTTCAAAATATTTATCAAGGGTGAATTAATTGCATGAATTCAGGATTCAAATAGCGATACACTAACCCCATTCATCTTAGAGAATCAATTAATCATCTGATTAAGAAAAGATGAGGAAATAAGTTTGACATCATTAGTAATTGATACTGATGAAGAAAAAAAAAAATTGATCTAACAGAAGAAAAAAAATAAGAAGAAAACTCACTTTGGGACACAAGACAAGACTCAGGAAACCCATTTAAGTATAGTCCTTTTTTATGGAATCGTCTTGAGAGGTTTTGTAATGACTTCTTCATGTTATACCCGCTAAAACTCTACTTAAATTCAACACAAATGGGATTGGTTGGTCTCCTGAGACTGCTTCGCCACAGGCCTAGAGCCCTTTCTTTCACTCGCTCTCTCTCTCTCTCGATCTGTTTCTATGTATGCGGGTCTTTCTCT
>BOPN01000963.1:172500-177500 GCA_017312705.2 Penaeus japonicus
CTCCTCCTTCTCCTCTCTATTCTCCTCTTCCTCTTCCAACTTTCTCGCTCTTCCTTCTCTTCTCTATTCTCCTTTTCCTCTTCCAACCTCATCGCTCTTCCTTCTCGCTCCTCCATCTCCTCTCTATTCTCCTCTTCCTCTTCCAACCTCCTCGCTCTTCCTCCTTGCTCCTCTTTCTCCTCTCTGTTCCTCTCTTCTTCTTGCAACGCCTCCTCCTCCTCCTTCTTCTCACGCATTTCCTCTTTGTTCTCCTCCCCTTGCTTCTCCTCCTTATCGTCGTTATCATCATCTCTCATTCTCAACCTCCTACATGTCCTCATCTTCTCGTGCCTCCCGAGTGTGTCCTTGTTAAGACCCTGGCTACTTGCTTCTTGCTCCTACTCTTACTCCTACTCTTATTCTTACTCTTGCTCCTACTTCTTTCCGAATTTATCCTGGCCTTCATGTTATTTTGTTGTCTCTCTCTCTCTCTCTCTCTTATTTTTCCTATCTCTCTTTTTCTCCATTTGCGTCTATGCTTCGTCGATATCTTTTCCCTCTATTTATTTCATTTTTTTTTCTCCTCGTCATTCTATTTTCCTAATCATTTTACTGTAACTGTTTATCCCCCGTCCTTTCTTCCTCTTTCTCCTTTCCACTATCATCATTTTTATTTTTCCCCTCTGCCCCAAGGCGCTCCCTTTCGAAATACACTTTCTGTGGTGTGTGTATAAGAAAGTGCCAGGACTTGCTGCCCCCGTCAATAGTAGTGCCACATAGTGCCAACACAACTCACAACCCTCTCCCCCCCCCCCAATCCTCCTTTTACTTCATCCCCATCCCTTCCCCCTCCCCCCTGTTCCTGGGTCCGTAAATCTCTCCCGAGTTTCTGTACATTATTTCCGGTTCACGTACTCGAGTTGCACGTTTTTTTCTTCAGTTTGTTTACTTCATTGTTTTGCAAAGTTAGTGTGCCGTCTTTGGGGCCTTTTCTCTTTCTTAAAAGGCTTTCTACCTGTCGTACTATAATTCTTTCTCAAGTGTGTGTTTTATTTTATTTTTTTCTTCTTCTTCTTTGATCGGTAATGCAATTTTCCTTCGATACTTTGTTTCTCATTATCATTTTTGTTTTGTTTTGGGTGTTTCCTAACTTGCGTATCTGATTTGTCTTGTTGCACATGTAGTATGATTTTGACAAAGCATTTAACCCTATCAACCTGCAGAGACACCCAGGGACGTAGCTACTTACCTTATCCCTTATACACACTTATCCTCATCCTCTCCTAAACAACAACCATACTTACCCCGTCCTACCCCTCCCCCCCATCACTCATACCCCCTCCCCCATCCCACCCCATCCATACTCTTCCTCCCCCATCAATACTCTTCCTCCCCCATCAATACTCCCCCATCCATACTCTTCCACCCCCGCCCATACTCCCTACTCACCCCCGCCCATACTCCCTACTCACCCCCGCCCATCCCACTCTCTCTCTCCTCTCCCATCCCCCCAGCCCATAGCCCATCGCGTGTCACCTACTCCGACCGCATACAACACTTCTCTAAATTGTTCATGTTTTATTCATCCGGCCTATTCACAGCCCAGAAGCCCCACGGCGAGCGCGCGGGCGGGCATCAGTTGGTCGAATAAGGAGGCGGGCGGCCGTATGGGCGGGTGCATATGGGTGGGAAGAGGCGTTTGTGTGGGCGGGCTTCTGTGTGTTGCATTTTTTTTTTTTTTTTTTGTGTGTGTGTGTGTGTACGTCCATGCGTGCGTGCGTTTGCGTGCGTGGGTGTGCGTGTGGAAAGTTAGAAGAGGTCGTTAGTATGTTCCTGCCATTGTGTCTATCCCTGCCTCCAGGAGTGTGCTTACACGCAATTATGCAAAACCTCCGCAAGCAAACGCCGTAATCACACAGCTAATTCTCTCTCTCACTATATATATACACACACTCATAGATATCCTTGGGACTTATGCGCATGACATGACAGGTTTGCATGACTGATTCCCGATGAATGGTTGATCAAGAGGGTGCGTCCGTATGCAGTGGATGTGCAAGCAGTCAGTCAGTCAGTCAGTCAGTTAGTCAGCAGGCAGCAGCAGCAGGTCGACCGGCAGCCGGAATAAATACAACCGATCGAGTTTCAAAGGTTCCTCGAGCTTGAACTGCATTTCGATATACTGGACAGAAAAAAAATGGGGGGGGTAGGGAAATGGGGAGGAGAAATATACAAATTGGTAACCTTTCCGTTAGGTACGGCGCATTCAAATAGGCTTTTATTTTTTATTTCATTTTTTTTATTTTATTTTTTTTGTCATTCTTGTTGAAAAATTGCATCTCTTTGATCAATGGCCAGTACTGGTGGCTGTAGCTGTCAGAATACATCATAGTCTAGCGGGAAGCATTACGGTGGAAATGTTAATCCCAACCTGAGCTCCACCTCCCTCTCCCTCCCTCCCTCTCCCCCCTTTCCCCAACCCTCCGTCCCTTTATCCCCCCCCACCCCCTAACTCCCCTCATCCCGGACCTTTCAACCCCCACTATCCCCCTACCCCCCTACCCACTACCTATCCACTCATCCCTCATTTCCATCCATGAGAGGGGGGGGGTAGGGAGAGAGAGGGGGGGGGAGACTTGATAGGATATGTCGCCTCTCATTCTCGCTGAGTTTCCGATTACTATTTTTTTTTTCTAATAATCTAAATGTCACTATGGATTTCCTGGTTCATGTATATATTTTTTTTACAACACTTTTTTATTTTTATATATATTTTTTTAGTTTCCTCTCTGTTATACCTGTTTTTATTTCCCTTTGCATCTCTCTCTGTCCATCCCCCCCCCCCCCCCCCTCTCTCCCTCTCTCTCTCTCTCTCTCTCTCTCTCTCTCTCTCTCTCTCCCTTTCTCTCTCTCTCTCTCTCTTTCTCACTCTCTCTGACAACCAGACTCCATATCTAATTAATAATACAATCAAGATAATACAAACTCTGCAAATCAAAGATGCAATTGTATTCACATTTTCCCTTAATATATGCTAATATCATCCTGCACCATTACACCGACACACACTAATAGGAAGGGTGACACTTTTAGGGTGAGCATAGGAACACAATCAGGAAAATGGCAGCGGGAGAGGGTTAAGACAGGGTGACTATCTTTTGAATTAAGGTCAGATAAAATCGACAATTGTAATCTACGCCGATTAGATGGCACGCGGATGTTGATTGGATGATGATTGCAATCCGCGCTGCATGATTATTAAGGCCCAGTCCTACGAATCTGACTCGCAGCGTTATGCAATGGCAAAGCGGATATACACATACACAGGGTTTTGCGTCTGTGTTGTTTTCGTGTGTTGGAATCGACGGAGCGAAGTGTATTCTCTTTCCTTCACATACCTTGTTGCTCTTGTTTCTGGTTTCCTTCACATCCCTTGTCGCTCTTGTCTCTGGTTTCCTTCACATCCCTTGTTGCTCTTGTCCTCTGGTTTCCTTCACATCCCTTGTCGCTCTTGTCCTCTGGTTTCCTTCACATCCCTTGTCGCTCTTGTCCTCTGGTTTCCTTCACATCCCTTGTTGCTCTTGTTTCTGGTTTCCTTCACATCCCTTGTCGCTCTTGTTTCTGGTTTCCTTCACATCTCTTGTTGCTCTTGTCTCTGGCTTCCTTCACATACCTTGTCGCTCTTGTCCTCTGGCTTTCTTCACATCCTTTTCGTGCACTTCCACTCTGGTCATCGAACGTAAGTACATATATTCTCAGACACACACACACACACACACACACACACACACACACACACACACACACACACACACACACACATACATACACACAAACGCACACACACAAAAACACACACACACACACTCATATCTACGCTTTAATCCCTCCCTTTCCCATCTATTTTCTCCTCATCCCTCTCTCCCCTCCTCTCCCCTCTTCTCCCCTCCTATAGAATCCCCCCTACCCCCTACCCCGCCCTCGCCCCCCTCACACGTGTAGGATCCGTGCGAGTTATTAAGGACAGAGCCAAGACAGCTTAACCAGGTGTAATTATGACGCCGAGGATCAAGGTGAAGTGATGTCACAATACCCCCCTATTCCCCTCTCCCCTCCCCTTCCCCTCCCATCCCACCACCGCGTCGTGCCCTCCCCCCTTTCATATTCATCTCCCCTTTTCCTTCTACTTCCCCCTCCTCCTCTTCTTCCCCGCCCCCAACCCTCCCCCTTATCCCTCGACCTCTTTCCCTCTATCATAACAGATCCTCCCCACCTTTTCCCCACCTATCACTTTCCTTCTCTTATTATCCTTTACCCCTTTTCTCTCTATCCCTTCCCCCTTCCCCTTATCATCCCCCCTTCAACTTATTCACCCCCCTTCCTCCTATCATCCTCCCTTCCCCCTATCATCACCCCCTTCTCCCTATTCATCCCCACTTCCTCCTATCACCCCCTTCCCCTTATCACCCCCCCTTCCTCCTATCATCTCCCCTTCCCCCTATCAACCCCCTTCCCCCTAACATCCCCACCTTCAATTTATTTACCCCCCTTCCCCCTATCATCCCCCCTTCCCCCTATCACCCCCCCTTCCCCCTATCATCCCCACATCCCCCTATCCCCCCCCCCTTCCCCTTATCACCCCCTTCCCCCTATCCTCCCCCCTTTCCCCCCATTACCCCTTCCTTCCCAGCCCTTACCCCACCCCCCACACACCGTACCCCACCCACCAGCCCGCCCTCTCGACCCCAGCCGACCCACCGTACTTCGTGTCTCTCCGCTACTCTATTAATCCGGTTCCACAACGGCTATGAATATATTTTCTGACTCACTGCCCTTGCTTACTCCCGCCTTTCGTTCCTTCTCGCGATCTCCTTGTTCTTCCTTGTTCTTGGTCTTCTCTGGTCTTCTGTTATTCTTTTGTTTTTGTTTTCTTTCTTTCTTGTTCTTTCTTGTTCTTCCTTGTTCTTCTGATTTCCTTTTTACTCCTTTTTTTCTTGTTGTTTTCTTGTCTCCTTTTCTTT
>BOPN01000963.1:182500-197500 GCA_017312705.2 Penaeus japonicus
GTGAGGGTGAGGGTGAGGGAGAGAGAGAGAGAGAGAGAGAGAGAGAGAGAGAGAAAGAGAAAGAGAAAGAGAGAGCCGTATCATACCACTGACTGCCTGGTTTAATCCTAGTCCATCGTTAACTATCGAATAGCCTCGTTATTTTAAGGGTATTAGGAGTATGGGGTGTAATTTCCAGGTGTTCGCAGACTGGATTTTAACTGCATGGAAAGTAGGCGGGGCACAATAGCCCTTACTTGTGCAAATATTTGTGTAGGCACGGATCTTTTTTTTTATCTTCTTCTTCTTTATGTGTGTGTCTCTGTGCTTCTACTTGACCGTTGCAGGAGTCTTTTATTTGTGTATTTGTATATGTGTGTGTGAAGAAGAAAAGGGTATATACACCAGAGGTAGTATGAGAGTGTGTGTGAGAGTGAATGAATGCGTATGTTCCTATATACGTCAGTATTCGCGTGTATGTGCACATGTGGGATAGGGATCCGTGTATGTATACATGTGGTTGAATGTTAGTGTGTCAGAGAGAGACTCGGGGAGCCGACAGCGGAGCCTGCGTGTTCCCCATGCTGTAAAACCATAGTTAGGGATGCTTCAACTAACTTTCGGAACGGTGGTATTGGGTGCTCGCTGAGCACATTGTAACTTTATAAAGTTTGGTTGCAGAGCTGAGGTAAGTTTAAAGTTGAATACCCCGTGTCTAGTTCACAACCAGCAAGTTCTGATGGTTGTCGGTCCAGCAGTCCTAATGTAATCCTTCATGGACGCTTCGTAGGTTCTCGAAGTTCCTGAGGGATGTCAAAGTTCCGCGAATAATGGCTGCTTGAAGTACTGGCTATGGGCGTTTAAAATTCCGCTCGGGGATGAATTCAAGATCTGAGACTTCGGGAGTACTTTGGGAGTTTAAAGTTTGGATTGATATGTCTTTTTTCCGAGAGGGAGGGTGAGGTGGGAAAGAGAGAGAGAGAGAGAGAGAGAGAGAGAGAGAGAGAGATAAAGAAGAGAGGAGAGAGAGAGGATAGGAGGGGTGGGAGAGAGAGAGAGAAAGAAGAGAGGTGAGAGAAAGGATAGGAGAGTTGGGCGAGAGAGAGAAAATGAGAAGTGAGAGAGATAGAGAGAGAGAGAGGAGAGGACCGAAGAAAAGAGGTGAGAGAGAGCGAGAGGCCCCTTGCGCTTTGGGGTCGAGGTATGGTTAAGGACTTCACTTTCTGGAAGGGCTCGAAGTAGGTTTGGAAGACGAATTGAAGTTCAGGGATGAAGTTTGCAATATCGTCGATACTTTGTGTACAAATAAAGTTGCAGACAGTTCCCCTGCAGCTGTTAATGAAGAAAGGGAATTTGAATAAGGAGGAAGTGTGGGAGCGAAAGAGAAACAGATAGATAGAGAGGTATAACTAAATCCAAATATTTTATTTTTTTATTTTTTGCTCAGTGCCATTTGGAATCTAAATTGCAAAAGACAATAGAAAAATAAAAAAATAAAAACACGCAAGAAAGATTAATAATAATTCCAAACGAAAATACATCAAGCGAAGCGAAACACGGACAGAGAGGGAATCTGAGGTTCAAAGACGAAGCAAGTGATTCAAGATAACTGCAAACGTCTTAGAGTTTACACGGCGCCTTCAGCCTAATCTTCGCGACTTGTATGAGCTCATTAACACCACTTTTGCCTCAACTCTTTGCGTTCTGGTATAACTTATCCAGCATTTCTTCGTTTTGTCTCATTTTTCTTTTCTTCTTCTTTCTTCTTTTCTTTTTTTCCTTTTCTTTTTTTCTTTCTTTCCTTTTTTTCTTCTTTTGTTTTCATTCTTCTTTTCTTCTTTTTTTCTTCTTTTTCTACTTTTTTTTATTCTACTTTTCTTCCCTTCTATTCTTCTATTTTCTTCATTCTTCCTACTTCTTCTTCTTAAAGGAAATGACAATTAAACTCAGTACATTAAGGTCCATTAAAAGAACTGGGATTGGTCTATCTAGTTTTTTTCTTTCTTTTTATAAATACCCGCAATGTTTTTTTGTTTTTTTTTACATACATACATACTCATAGGGACGTTATATTGTATACTCTCCTTTGTAAGAAGGTACAATAGAAATTTGTAATATGTTTTTCTTCTAAAAGATAAATATAAGAGTATGTGACCTAGATTATTAAGATTAACATTTCTTACAAAATGTTCGATTGTATAGTTTTTATTCATGTTTTATTAGTGATTGAGCATATTCCATCTATAACTTACATTTTTCCCCTTTTTTTTCTTCCAGATGAACCGCCCGATTCAAGTGAAACCGGCCGACAGCGAGAGTCGAGCAGGTAGGTCAAAGAGCTGACCTTGTGACCTTGTCTGGGTGATTCCAGGTCAAGAATCTTCGAAGAGACGCGATCCGAATTTATTTTCGGCGACACTTTTTGGGGTTTTCTTTCCTGTTTTTTTTTTTCGTTGTTGTTGTTTTCAAGTTTTGTATATCTATTTTTTTTACCTTATTTTTAAGTTCTGTTTTTTTTCTTTCTTGTGGCTATATCAGGTGACTTTGTTTTTTTCTACATCGTCTTTTTTTAAGGGGGGAGGGTTCTTGTTATTTCGTTCTTCTTCTCTTTCTGTTTATTGGAATATTCTTTTTGGTATTGTTCTTCGTCTACTGATCCTACACGCAATAATTCTGTTATCCTTTTTGTTCATCCTTCTCAATCCTCGCACTTATCTTCATATTCATTCATTCCTTTAATCCACCCACCCCCTTCTCCCCCTCCCATCTCACATCCCACCCCACTCCCTTCTCCCTTCTCCCCCTCCCACCTAGCATCCCACCCCACTCCCATATCCCCTCCTTTCTCCCCCTCTCATCTAACACCCTCCCTCTCTCCACCCCCATCCCCTTCTCCCTCCTCCTCTTCTCACTCTCCCATCTCACGCCCCTCCTCTCCATCCCCCATCCCCTTCTCCCTCCTCCTCTTCTCACTCTCCCATCTCACGCCCCTCCTTTTCTCACTCTCCCATCTCGCGCCCCTCCTCTCCATCTCCCATCCCCCCTCTATTACAGGGGCGAGCATCACCTCGCGAGATAACAGATAACTGTTATCATAATGCCGCAGTCAGATCGCGACGAGATTGATTTTCAGTCGTGAGTTATAGGGTCATTTCGACAAGCGGAGGAGGAGGAGGGGGTTGTAGGAAGTGAAGGGGAAGGGTAGAGGGAGGAGGAAGAGGGAGGGAATTGGGGAAAGGGAAGAGGGAGGGTAGGAGAGAGAGAGGAGTGGCAAGGGAGGGAATTAAAGAGAGGAAGGAGGAGTAGGAGGAGGAAGAGGGAGAGTGAGAGAGGAGGGAGGAGGAGGAGCAAAATGAAAAGAGAGGGAGGGGGGAGGAACGGAGGGAGGGAGAGGGGGAAAAGAGGGAGGGAAAGGGGGAAAAGAGGGAGGAAGGAAAGAAGTAAGAACTAGAAGGAGGAGGAGGAGGAGGAGGGAAAGAAGGAGAGGTAGGAAGGATAGGAATGATAATGATAAAAGAATGAAGACAAGAAAAAAGGAGGAAAAGGAGGAAAGAAGATAGATGGGAAGAGTGTTAGAGATTGAAGGAGGAGCGAGGCGGGGAGAGGAGGCACTCGTACACTGGCATGAGAGAGAAGGCGGAGTTGAAATGCTAATATGTAGTTGAAGAGAGAGATAAAAGAAGGAGCGAGTAGTGGAGGAAAGAGGATATAGACAGATGGATAAGCGGGAGGATGTGTGTGTATGTGTGTGTGTGTGTGTGTGGGGAGTGTGTTGTGTACTTTCGGTCATAATTTTTATACTTGTTCTTTCATTTCGAATATCGAGTCAAATGCAAAATACACCCCCCCCCAAAAAAAAAAAAAAGGCAAAGAAAAAAAAGCTACCAGAGGAAATAACACACATGCATAATACTTAGCCTAATCTGGCCAGCTCATATTCTTAAGCAGTTACGGAATATAAATAGTTAATCTCTCGCGACCGCACTGTGGAAACGAGTACCTTAATTGATTTTCTTTCCTCGCTTGGCTCACCTCTTTTATTCTTTCTTTCCTTTTCTTAAGGTTTTGTTGTCTACTTTTTAATATGTGATCCTCTTTTCAGCTTCTGTGTTTGTTTGTCGTCCTTATTATTCAGTTTCCTTGCGTTTCTGTCCGTTCCTACCATCTGAATTTATTTAATTTTCCTTGATTGCATTTGTCTTTCAACTTAGCATGAACTATAACTATTTAATCTCGTTATAAGTGTGTAACTCCCTCTTCCTACAACTATTCATGATATCTCCTCTTATTTCATATCTCCCTCTTCTTATTTCTCTACATCTCCTTCGCCCATCAAACCAACCTTTCCAAGTAACATTCACGCTTTTATATCGAATACGAGTCGGTGCTTCAAGCAAGTCGACTCCTTCCTCCCTCCATCCCTCCCCCCTACTTGCCCCATCACCCTCCCCACTTCCCCCCATCCCGATCCCCCTTTCCGATCCCATTCCCAACCCCTTCTCCCATCCCCTTCTCCCCCCTCCCATATCCCCGCCGCCGCTGCCGCCAACCCGCCCCGAATTAACGTTGAATGTAAATACATACATTTGACTGCCTCCTCCTACCTCGCTGATCATGGCCGCTTCAGTAGAGAGCGAAAGGCAAATAAAAGTAAACTTTCTCGCTCGTAGCTCCCGTCTCTGCCCAAATGACTGTACTCAAAGTAAGCAGTTGTACTCAAGGCTTAGCGGGAGTACTTACTTTACTTACTCTGCAACTTACTTACTTACTTCCCCCACGGTGGCTCGTTTCGGCTCCCTTCGTGGAGGTAGCTCGGGCCTGTCGGTGGATGCTGGAGCGTTGCGAGATCTCAGGCGGATGGATGATCGGTGGATGACACGCTACGTAAAGAGAAGGTGGTTCATCTCCAAAAAAAAGGGCATGTGTGTGTTTCGGGTCGAGGGTGTGTGGGATTCTGTTTGTTTCTTTCGTTTAAGCTGGATTGTTTATTGCCTTACTGTTTTGCTTTCTCTCTTTCTCTCTCTCTCTCTCTCTCTCTCTCTCTCTCTCTCTCTCTCTCTCTCTCTCTCTCTCTCTCTCTCTCTGTCTCTCTCTCGCTCCCTCCCCCTTCTGTCTATTTTCAGCCAACTTCCCCGTTCTCAAAACTTCCCCGAGAGTGCCACACAAACGGGGGAGCCGCCCAGGGAGGAAGCAAAGCAAGCCCTCCAAGAAGGCTCAAGTTACCTACATGATAACACGAGCTTGTCGCCCGTAACGGCCCGGGTGGATTACGATACACTTCCGCCAAGGTAAACTGCGAAAAAAATTTCTACCTTGCAGAAGATGTTTAAACAACGACTACCTCATTACAGACCGTGCATACCGAATCTGGTTGGCCCGGGTAGGAGAGGGGAGAGGGGGAGAGGAGAGAGGGGGGGTTTCCTTGCGCGAAAGGGGTCACCAGGACTGTTTTTTCAACAGCCCAACACGAGCGTTTCGACCAAAGAGACGTTGAGATGTCTGGACTTAGCACTGTGTTCGCACCCTTTCACTCTTTCCTTCTTTCCCTTCCATCCCTTCTTCTTTGCTTCCATTTCCCCTTTGCCCCCCATCGCCTCCCCTTCTACCCCCCTCCCCCAGTACCTTTCCTAACCCCACCTTCCTTCCTACTCTTCCTCTTCCTCTTCGCCCTTCCTACTTCTCCTCCCATAAGCTTCTCAGTCGAGCCAATACACAGTACCAGTACATGAGCTTAAAGTAGATATTTGACGAGGTAGGTTTGGGTATTGTCTTGCTTAAAGTAACCTCGTGAATTGTTAACGATACCGACATAAAGCAGGAATCGAAGGTCTCTCATGTTATTCATTCTGAGACAAGATTTTTAAAGGGAGGTCGTGGATCTTCTGTTGCTTTTTTTCTTGCTTGCTTGCTTGCTTTCTTTATTTTTATTAATCTCCATTTTATTTTTTTTTTACTTTTTTTCATTTCCTTGTTATCTTTTGCATGCTTAATTGACTTTTTGTATTTGTCTTTTCTTTGTTTGGCTTTCATTTTGTCTCGCACTTCCTTTCGTTTTTTTTCGTTTTCTTTTTCTCTCCATTTCTTCTTCCTTTGTTTTCTTTAGCTTTTCCATTTATTATTCATTCTACATTGTGTTTGCTTGTTTGTTTGTTTTAGTGACCCTCTTTTTTCTCTGTTTCTTCATCTTATATTCGCATTATCATATTTTCTTTTCATTCCACGTTTCTTCTCTCTTTTGCCTTTTTTTCTTCCTTTTTTTTGTTCTTCATTGTTTACTTATCTCCATACACCACTCTCTCTCTCCATCCTTCACTCTCTCTCTTTGTCTTTCTCTTATTCCTTTCCCACACCCCTCCTCCTCTCGTACCACTCTTCCCCCTCCTCTTACTCCTCCTCCTTTCCCCCTTCCATTTTTTCGTTCCTCGTTCCTCCTCTTCCTTTTCCTATTCCCTTCGTGTCTCTTCCACAAATCACGCCTCTTCGTCCTTCCTTCCCCTTCCCTTCCTCTTCTCCTATTCACTTCTTCCTATTCTCATCCCCTTCTTCCTCTTCCTCTTCCCCTCCCTACTCCTCTTCGTATCCCGCCGCCAAAATGCACCCAGGCACCATGATAACCAGTCCAATTAGTTAACTAACCCAAATCTGGAACCTTCCCTCCTTCTCCTCTTCTTCCTCCTCCTTCTCCTCCTCCTCCTCTTCCTCCTCCTCCTGCTTCTTCTCCTCCTCCTTCTCTTCCTCTTCCTGCTCCTCGTCTCCTCCTCCTCCTCCTCCTCCTCCTCCTCCTCCTCCTCCTCCTCCTCCTCCTCCTCCTCCTCCTCCTCCTCCTCCTCCTCCTCCTCCTCCTTTCCCTCCTCCTCCTCCTTTCCCTCCTCCTCCTCCTTTCCCATCCTCCTCCTTTCCCTCCTCCTCCCCCAGAAAAAAAAGAGGAAGGAAAAAATCCTTAACGTGTACCGCAGTCAATTAATTAAGAAACTACAAAATTCACCGCAGGTAAATGCCCGTCTGAAGAAATAGCAGTTACAGCAGATGCCTGGAGAGGAAGGGGGTGGGGGATGGTGACGGGGGAGGGGGGTTGGGTTAGGGGTAGGGGGCTGGAAGAGGGTGTAATGGATGGGATTACTTGAGTGGGTTGTCTGTCTGCGTGATTCGCTTCTTCCTTGTCATTTAGTCTGTCTGTCTTTCTGGCTGTCTATTTACTGGTCTGCCCACACCTCTCTCTCTCTTTCTTTTTCTCTCTCTCTCCTCTCTCTCTCTCTCTCTCTCTCTCTCTCTCTCTCTCTCTCTCTCTCTCTCTCTCTCTCTCTCTCTCTCTCTCTCTCTCTCTCTCTCTTTCTCTCTCTCTTTCTCTCTCTCTCTCTCTCTCTCTCTCTCTCTCTCTCTCTCTCTCTCTCTCTCTCTCTCTCTCTCTCTCTCTCTCTCTCTCTCTCTCTCTCTCTCTCTCTCTCTCTCTCTCTCTCTCTCTCTCTCTCTCTCTCTCTCTCTCTCTCTGTCTCTCACTTTCTCTCTCCTTTTCTTTCGATGTATATCATAAATCTTTCAATTACGAGTGATCAGAAGTAATGGACCTGTCTTCCCTACGTTCCTATGTCTTGAGAAGGTGATTAATCTTAAGCATCTTTCCTCTCCCTCCGTCCCTCCCTCCCTCCCTCCACATCCCTTCTCCTATCCCCCTCCGTCAGTCCACCCCTCTATCCATCCCTCTTTCCCTCCTTTTCTCTCTCTCTCTCTCTCTCTCTCTCTCTCTCTCTCTCTCTCTCTCTCTCTCTCTCTCTCTCTCTCTCTCTCTCTCTCTCTCTATATATATATATATATATATATATATATATATATATATATATATATATATATCTCTCTCTCTCTTTCTCTCTCTCTCTCTCTCTCTCCCTCCCTCCCTCCCTCCCTCCCTCTCTCTCTCTCTCTCTCTCTCTCTCTCTCTCTCTCTCTCTCTCTCTCTCTCTCTTTCCTTTTCTCGTTTCATCCTCTCCCTACTCCTCTCTCCCTCTCCCTATCTTTGTCTCTCTCCGCATCTCCCTCTCCCTCTCAGCCTCCCCCCTCCCCCATTCCACCCCACCCTACCCTCCCTCATCCGCCTCCTCCACTTAGGGGGATATTTTCTCATCTTCTCCCTCGCCTTCTCTCATCCCCGGCAGATAAGTTATGGCCCGAGTTGGTCTTTGCACCCATAACTCGTGATCATGGGTAACAGAGCGGTCAATAACACTTAATGCATGGGAGTGAACGGGTTTGAGAGGTGGTGGTTCAGATAGGGGAGTTTGGGGAGGGGGGGGGTCTGTTGTCTCTTTCTGTTGCTATCCTCTCTTTGTATGCCTCTGTCTGTCTGCCTGCCTGTCTTTCTGTTTGCCCCTCTCTCTTTGTCTGCCTGTCTGTCTGTCTTTCTCTGGCTTTTATCTGGTTTGAGTTTCTGCGCTTATCTTTTCTTCTCTTCGTTTCTCTTCACTTGTTTCTCTCTTTCTCACTTTCTCATTCTGTGTGTAACCATGACTTTATTTGCACTTGTCTATCGCTTTGCCTTACTCCCCCTTTCCCTTTTATCTTCCTTCCCTTTCCCTCCCTCCGATTCCCTCCTTCTATCCAATTTCTTTCTACTTTGTCAATGTCCTTTCTCCCTTTTCTCCTTTTTCCTCTCCTCTTTCCCCTCCATCATTTCCTTTCCTCTATCCCTCCTTTCCTCCCCACCCCTTTTTTCCCTCCCTCCCCACCTTTCCCTCCCTCATCGCCTTTCCCCTCTCTCCATCCTCCCCTCCTACCTTTTCTTTCCCTCCCTTCCTCCCTCCCTGCCTTTCCCCTCCCTCCCTCCCTGCCTTCCCCCCTCTCCCCTCCCTTCCCTCCTTCCCCTCGCGTCCGTGCGTGGGCTAGATGTCAATACCAGCTGGAAATTGGAGAAGTACAAATAACTGCCATTAATGATCTACCGATGATTTGCATTTTCTTGGGCCGTCGATACGTGGGTCTAAGGGGTAGAGGAGTAGGGGGGTGAGGGGGATGTGGGGGGAGAGGAGGGGAGAGGGGGGAGAGGTAGAGGATGGCCCGGAGGAGAAAGGCTGGATATGCTGATTTTTGTCAATATAGTTTGGTGTTTTTTTTCAGTGATGCTCTCTGTGTGTGGCGGGGGATGAGGGAGGGGACGTGTGTGTGTGTGTGTGTGTGTGTGTGTGTGTGTGTGTGTGTGTGTGTGTGTGTGTGTGTGTACATGTACGTGTGTATGTTTATGTCATGCGTGTGTATGTGTGTCATGCACCCATGGGCGCATGAATCTGAACGAGTCTCTGCGTATTCATTTTTTATGTGTCCAACCAAGCGCGCATGCATATGTGTCTGTCTGTGTGTGTGTGTGCGCGCCAGGCGGAAGGAAAGAAGGGGAAAATTGTATCAGACCAAAAAAATGACACGCAAAGATTAATCAAAACCCCCGTTGAATTAGCTGTCACACATTTCTGCTGACGCGACAAGTTCTTCCTTATTCCATCCTCCTCCTCCCACCCGGTCCCTCCTCCCTCCCTCCCACCCTCCACCCCCCCTCCCGCCCTCCGCTTCCTTCTATCCTCCCTTCCCTTAAAGATTCTTCTCCTCCTCCTACTCCTTTTCCTCCTCCTCCTCCCTGCCTCCTACCTTCTCCTACCTCCTCTCCTCCTACCTCCTACCTCCTCCTCCTCCTCCTCCTACCTCCTATTCCTCCTACCTCCTCCTCCTCCTCCTCCTCCTCCTTTCCTCCTCCTCCTCCTCCTCCTCCTCCTCCTCCTCCTCTTTCCTCCTCCTCCTCCTCCCCTCCGTCCCCACTGTCTACCCACCCACTTTCTCTCTCTCTCTATCTCTCTCTCTCTCTCTCTCTCACCCCTACCAATCCCTACCCCCTACCCCAACCCCCCTACCCCTACCCTCCCTACCCCCATATCCCTCCTCCCTCCCTCCCCTCCTGCCCCTATTTTTCGCGCGTGGTCACAGAACTGAAAGAATTTTCCCTTTTTTTTCCATCATTCCGCGGGGCTCAACCACCATTCAGGCAAAGGGGCTGGAGGGAAAAGCAAGCATTGTGAGCATTCTTTAAGCGAGAGGGAGGGATGGGTCGCTATAGCCAGCATTCCTTGTCCGAAAAAGAGCTCTTTGATACGCGGTTTGTACGTGGCTTTATGGAGTCACTTGGGAGGACGAATAGCCTTTCTTTAACCCTTTTGGAAAGATATTATCACTGAGGTTTTGTATGATTGTTTGTCGTCTGACTTGGAGTCCATATTTTTGAATTATTATTATTTTTTTCTCTCTCTCCCTTTCTCTTTTGTTGTTGTGTTATATATTTATATTTTTTTCACTCTATATTTCTCTTTTTTTTCTTTTTTTCTTTCATTAGGGACTAGTGGGGGAGTGGGGATGGGGGTGGGTGTAAGGGGGATGGAGTAGGGAAAAAGGAGGAGGGAAAACAGGATAAGAGGGGAATGCAGAGGGCAAGCGATGACGGAAAGAAGAAGAATGGAGTGTGTGGAAACAATAGATAGATAAATAGATAAATCAAATTGAGATGAAGACCAGGAGGATTAGTAGGGGAAGAAGGAGAAGGAAGAGGTGGTGATGTTGGAGGAGGAGGAGGAGGAGAAGAAGAAGAAGAAAAAGAAAAGAAAAGAAAAGAAGGAGGAGGAAGAGAAGAGGAAGGAGAAGGTAAGTTGAATTGAGGTCAAAAGGTACGGGGAAAAGGGGAGGGTATAGAGAGAGTAAGGGGAATGAAGGGAGGGGGGTGAAGAGTGTAGGGGGGATGAAGGGAGGGGGGAGGAGGGCGATCGTAAAGAGGAAGAAGACCCCTTCAAGCGCAGAATTTTACCAAGTTTTGATGGATTTTCGATCGTAGTTGAAGTGGCGTAAATTGCATCTGCCATCAGCTTTCTTCTCTTTTACGCTCTGTCTCTGTCTCTCCGTCTCTCCGTCTGTCTGTTTGTTTGTTTGTTTGTTAAAGTATTTTCCTCTTTTTGACTGTATTTGTTTTCCTTCGCGCTGTCTGAGTCTCTCGTTTTCTCAGTCTCTCGCTTTCTCAGTCTCTCTCTCTCCCTCTCCCTCCCCCCCCTACCCTCCCTCTCTCTCTTTCCCCTCCACCTACCCTCCGCCTCTCCCTTCCCCCCACCTACTCTCCCTCTCCCTCTCCCTTCCCCCCACCTACTCTCCCCTTCTCCCTTCCCCCCACCTACCCACTCCCTCTCCCTTCCCCCCACCTACCCACTCCCTCTCCCTTCCCCCCACCTACTCTCCCCTTCTCCCTTCCCCCCACCTACCCACTCCCTCTCCCTTCCCCCACCCACCCTCCCTCTCTCCTTCCCCCCACCTACCCTCCCCCTCTCCCGCTCCCCCTAACCCCCCTCCCTAAAAAAAAAAAAAAAAAAAAAAAAAAAATCCGAATGCAAATATCGGCTTGAGGTAATTTTCAGTCTTGAGGGATTAATTTCCACCTCATCTCAAGCGCTGGCTGTAGACATTGATCGGTCTAATTGGTTCGTTGTTTCGCTGGATTTCGCCACTTTTTTTTCGTTTTTAATATTTTATATATTTCGTTCATTGTTGTTGTTGTTGTTGTTGATATTGTTGGTAGGATTGTTTATTTATTGTTAGATTCGTTCGTATTATTGTCGTCATTGTGATTATCATTGTTGTTGTTATTATTTTTTCGTTATCATTATCTTTATTGTTATTGCTATTGCTATCGTTATTGTTATAATTTCTTCTTATTGTTGTTGCTGTTGTTCTTATATCATTATATAGGTCAGGAAATTTGTTTGTTTCGTTGTTTAGCTGGTTATCCATATAAATGACTTGTTCATACATCAATCTGTACATTCATCTGTTGTCTTTTTATTTTCATATTGTTTTATATATGGACTAGGAGGAGAGGGGAGGGAGAGTAGGTCAGGAGAGGGGAGAGACAGAAGGAGAGGAGGGGAAGGGAGGGGAGAGAGAGGCAGAGAGAGGGAGAAAGAAAGAGAGAGAGAGAGAGAGAGAGAGAGAGAGAGAGAGAGAGAGAGAGAGAGAGGAACAAAGTAGAAAAAAGAGCGAGAGAGTCAACCTCAAACAAACAAGCACACGCACAGGAGAGGGCGGACCGCCGAGTGAAACTTTCTCTCTCTCTCTTTCTCTCTTTTTCCAGAAATGCAATGAACATTCCTGGAAATCTCGAGGCATCTTATATTCAGCGCAAACACTAGGGCGCATTAGAGACAGAGTGAAGGCCATAACCCTATATACAAAGGCGTCGTGGCACCATCTGCGGCCCACCAGTGCCATTCCGAGTGTCGTGTCCTTGCCTGGCGTGATTGACGTTGCTTTAAGGCGCGCTGGACAGGCACGGGATCTGCCTTTGTCAGTGCTTGCCTGCTGTGTGCGTGTGTGTGTGCGTGCATGGATGGGTGTCTAGTTGGATTTTCGTGAATAGGTGTCGGGACTAGGATGTGTGTGTGTGTGTTTGTGTGTGAGTGTGTGTGTGTGTGTGTGTGTGTGTTTGTGTGTGTGTGTGTTTGTGTGTGTGTGTGTTTGTGTGTGTGTGTGTGTTTGTTTGTGTATGTATGTGTGTGTGTTTATGTGTGTGTACCAAATATTTAGACATATGCATGCACGCGTGCTTAATACCTCACATGACTAATCCCTACCTGTCAACAGCAACCTTAAATACCCAACTATGAAAAACAAAACACAAAAACACACAACCACAGTTCTTGCACGTGTCCCGTAATGCCTTGGCGCACACAAACAAAAAGCCGAGCCCAAGCGAAGGTTATATTAAGAAAGCCGGGCAACAGGCGGGAGCGGGGAAACTACGGGGCCCTGGGGAAAAGCTCAATAAACTTATACTGGAATAAAGTTGCTGGTGAGGGAGGGAGAGAGAGAGAGAAAAAAAAGAGAACGCGAGCGAGAGAGGTCCCTGGCGCACCCTCGTGGCGAGAAAATATAATGTACGTGGCCGAAATGTAAACACCACTTTCCCGCCAAATCTCTATATTCCTAATTTTCTTTCGGGCTTTAAGAGAGAGGAGAGGAAACGGGTAGGGGGAGGGGGGGGGGGTTAAGGGGGAAAGGAGAGGGAGAGAGGTAGAGAGAGAGGTAGTGAAGGAGAGAGGTAGAGGGAGAGGGAGAGAGGGAGAGGGAGAGAGGTAGAAAAGGAGAGATAGAGAGGGAGGGAGAGGAAGAGGGAGAGTTAGTAAGAGAAAGTGAGAGAGAATGTGTGTATATGAGAGAGAGAGAGAGAGAGAGAGAGAGAGAGAGAGAGAGAGAGAGAGAGAGAGAGAGAGGGAATAGAATGAGAGAGAAGAATTAAAAGATACAAAGACAAAAGTGAAAGAAAAGAATATGTACATATATACATACATACATATATATATATATATATATATATATATATATATATATATAATAATAATAATAATAATACGACTAAAATTTGTCCCTAACAATAATCCTATGACGAGAAAGAAGGTCAGCTCCTCGCCTGCGGCCGATTCAAACGAGACTCTTGTTGTTTGGCGGTTGGAGGAAATTTTTGAATCGGATCCAAGCAAGATGGCGACGAGGCCAATGGAGATGAATATTATGGAAGGGAAAACAGGGACGTTAAAATACCACGTTGATAGATCATCCTTGAGCGAAACGTGGCAGAGTCAGCGGCTTCTTCAAGATGATGTTGTTGCGCTCAAGCCAAAATTCTCAACGGAAAAAATGGGACATGAAAGAAAAGGAAAAGGGAAAATGAAAGATGAAAAGAAAGGCGAAAGAGGAGATTGAGGCGGAATAAGGGGAGGCGGAGGGAGCGCTGTTAGGTGAACTTCGAAAGATGATTAGCATCCTATGATCAGCCAGTCACAAGTCTAATCTACTCCCTCCTTGATTATGGCAAAAAAGATTTAAAAAAAGATATCCAGAACATCCTCAGTCTATTCCTCCCCCTCCCTTCCCCCTTTCCCTCTTCCCCTCTACCGTCTCCCCTCCCCCTCACCCAGCACCTCACCCGGAATAGCAGGAGATCATTTGCATATCAATTGATATTTATTCATCTAATCAAACTAGAGATAAAAGGCTGGAAATCAAGGCCTTCGCTCCACCGCAGCAAAAAAATAGGGCGGGGGGGATATAGGGGGGGATAAGGTAGAGATAGGGAGCAAGGGAGGGAAGAGGGGATAAGGGAGAAGAAGGTGGGGAAGGTCGGGGGAACGAAGGACAGAGGCAAAGAGGATTAGAGAAAGGTAGGGTAGGGGGTAGGGAAGTGTGAGGGGGAGTGCATATTGGGGGTGAGTGGGGAGGGGATGGACAGAGAGCGAGGAGGTGGGGAAGGTTGGGGAAGAGAGGGAGATAGGAGGTGGAAGTAAGGAAGGGTGGGGAAAGATAGGGAGAGAGAGTGATAGAAGGGGAGGAGGCGGGGAAAGGTGGGGAAGGGAAGAAGAGAGATATAATTAGCAAGAGGAGGTGGGGAAGGGTGGGGAATAGAGGAGGAGATAAAGAGGAGATGCAGAAGGATAGGGGAGAGAGGGACAGAGCAAGAGGAAGTGTCGAAGAGTAGGGGTAAAGGGGAAGAAGAAGAGTGGATGGGGATGGGTGGGGAAAGGTAGGGAGAGAGGGATATAGGAAGAGGAGATGGGGAATGATGAGAGATAGAGGGACAGAGGAGAAGGAGTTGGGAAAGTCTAGGGGGAAGGTAGGGGAGAGAGAGACAGAGCAGAAGGAGTTGGGGAAGGCCAAGGGAGAGGTAGGTGGGTAGGGAGGTAGGGAGACGGTTTGAGGGAGTTAATTTTCCAGACGAAGAGAGAATCGTTCCCAATTCATCATCTTGGATCGATATTGCCAATGGAATGAATAATTTTAGGGCTCATTTCTCTAAGGGTTGTTGTACCGGACGCTGTTTCCATCGCCCTGTGGTCGGCCGGTATCTCTTTCTCTCTTTTCGCCTTTGCTGATTTTCCTTCTTTTCGTCTCTCTATCTCTCTTTCGCGCTCTAACTTTCTTTCTCTCTCTCTCTCTCTCTCTCTCTCTCTCTCTCTC
>BOPN01000963.1:200000-205000 GCA_017312705.2 Penaeus japonicus
CCGAACCTGTTATTTTCTTTCTTTACTCTCCCCTCCGCCACTATTCTTTCTCTTGACACCCTCATTTACCCTTTCTCGTCTCTTTAGTTTTTGGTGTTTCTGCCATTTGTTTCCTCCGTTGTCTTATTCGTCGCTTTTGTTTTGTTTTGTATTTTTTTTGTATTTCTTTCGTCCATTGTTGTCTTTGTATCTTGTTCCCTGTGCTTTCCGTTTCTTTCCACATTCACGCCTGCTTTCTCTTACCCTATTCTTCTTTCACCCTTCCATCCTATATCCTACATTTTCTCCCTCTTCAGATTACTGTCTCCTACCATTTCACCCTGTCACTCTTTCACCCTTCCAATCCTTTAGCTTTACATTTTTTTCCTCTCCTTTATCTGTTGCCTTACCCTTTTACCTTTTCACCCATTCACTCTTTCACCCTGCTAGCCTCTCACGCCTGCTTTCTCTCCTCTTCTGCTTCTGCTAACTTCTCTATCCTTTCACCCTTTCTCCCCTGCCAGTCTCGGTCTCATTATTCTCATATTCATTCTTTCTCTCCTCTACTATCCTCCCTTTTCCTCTTTCTCCACCTCCCTCTCCCATCTCCTCATCTTCCCTCTCCTCCTCCTCTCCCTCACTTCCCACCCTCCCCCATCCCCCTCCTCCTCCTCTCTCCTCTCCCCCACCTCCCACCCTCACCCATACCCCTCCTCCTCCTCCTCTCCCCCCACCATACCACCCTCCTCCAGAACTCCTCCTCCAACCCTCCTCTCCTCATCCCACTCCTCCTCCTCTCACCCCCTCCCCCCTCACCCCCCCCCCCAAACTGCATACGTGCATCAGAGAAGGTGTAAATCTCGCAGCTGGGTTAAAAGGCTGCTTCTCCAACTGCAGGAGGTGACGCAGATGGTGCTGTAAGAAGGAAATGTGAATTGTGAACTGGCTATTGATTTCTTTCTGTTCTTTGTTCCCCCGCCCGCTGTTGGCGACGGGAGAGGGGGGAGGGGAGAGAAAGAGAGGGAGAGGGAGAGGGAGAGTAGGGGAGGGAGTGGGAGTGGGAGTGGGAGAGGGAGAGGGAGAGGGAGAGTGAGAGTGAGAGTGGGAATGGGAGTGAGATTGGGAGTGAGAGTGGGAGAGGGAGAGGGAGAGGGAGTGGGGGTGAGAATGAGAGAGAGAGAGAGAGAGAGAGAGAGAGAGAGAGAGAGAGAGAGAGAGAGAGAGAGAGAGAGAGAGAAAGGAAAAGAGAGAGAGAGAGAGAATGGGAAAGGAGGGTGCGAAAGTGTGAGAGATGGGAAAAGGGAGAAGGAAAGAGACGTGGAAGAGGAAGATCAACAGATAAAACAAACATCAAAACAAACATAAGTATAAATTTAGTGGCAAAATAGAAACAGACAAGAAGCAACGACGAACGAAAATAGAAACAGACAAGCTTAAAAACTCACCGAGACAAGCAAAGACCCGTAACGTAAACAAAGACGAAGAGGAAGAGGGAAAGAGAAAAGAGAGAAAGAGTGAGAGAATTTCCGAGACATAAATGCCTAGCTGCTGCCATCCATGCACCGGGTGAAGAAAATATGCATCTCCCCCCCCCCCCCCTCCATCTCTCTCTCTCTCTCTCTCTCTCTCTCTGTCTCTCTCTCTCTCTCTCTCTCTCTCTCTCTCTCTCTCTCTCTCTCTCTCTCTCTCTCTCTCTCTCTCTCTCTCTCTCTCTCTCTCTCTCTCTCTTCGGGGGGCAAGGGAGGAGGGGCTGAGAGTTGGATTTTTTTTTCTTTTTTTTTTCTTTTTTTTCAAACTTGAAAACACAATGTGAAGTCAAGATTTACTGAACATTTAAGAGGCACACATTAGAGAAGGAAAGGGAGGTGTGGGAGGAGGAGGTGGTATACACTAAGGGGGAGGGGGAGGGGAAGGGGGAGAAATGGTGAGAGGAACAGAAAGGAGAGGGAGAGGGAGAGGGAATGGTTGGGGGGGAGCAGAAAGGAGAGGGAGGGCAGGGGGAATGGTTGGGGGGAGCAGAATGGAGAGGGGGGAGGGGGGAAGGGAGGGGAGGGGGGGAGGAAAGACGGGAGGATCAGGAGGAGGGGGAGATAGAGGGGGAGGAAGAAGTTTGGGAACAAATGAAGATATTTGACCTGCCGAAATATCTCTGAAATTCAGTAAAAACTTCAAAGCGCGGGTGAGAGATTATTAAAGCTGCATTGTCATTGATTTTATTTCTTTCTTCGCTCCTGCTGTAATGTTTATTGTAATAATAAATAAATGAAGATGGTAAATAGAGTAATAGAAATTAGTAATAGTAATTATCATTATGATTGTTATGGCAATATCACTGTTGGTATTTATGGCGATGATGTGAATGATGACGAGGATAACAATACTTCCAATAATGATAATACAAATAAGAATAAAAGTAAGGGAAGAAGAAGAAGAAGGAACAGAAGAGGAAGAAAAAGAAAAAGAAGAATCAAAGAATTAGGGTGAAAGTTGTAAAGGAAATATGAAAGAAGATTATGGTGATTAATGTTGGCAGAGAAAGAGAAGAAAAAGGCGAAAGTTGGACAAAAGGAAAAATCGAGAAAAAGGAAGAGAAATGCACTCACATTGCAAAGAGAGGAAGATTGTAAGAGAAAAAGGAAATGGAAGAAGAAAAAAGAAAACCAAAGGAGATTGGTTTCAACCGAAAATAAATATATGTACCTAGACATTAACGGTTATTGTACACAGTACATTACACCCTATCCACCCCCCCCCCATCCCTAAACAAACCCCAAACCCCACCCGCAGCCCCAGCCCCAGCCCCAACTTCTAAACCCCCCCCCCACCCCCGCCCCCGCCCTCGCCAACCCAGCCACCAGACCTGTACTGCAAACTCCAGCTCTCTCTTTCTCACTACTGTCACATAGCCCGAGTCTACTGTGATGTATGAAGTAGGTCGTAAGTAGTGGGAGACGAGAGAAAGAGCGAGAGAGAGAGAGAGAGAGAGAGAGAGAGAGAGAGAGAGAGAGAGAGAGAGAGAAGAGAGAACGAGAAAGATAGAGAACGAGAAAGATAGAGAACGAGAAAGACAGAGAACGAGAAAGACAGAGAACGAGAAAACAAGAAGAAAAGAAAGACAGAAAGAAAGAAAGGGAGAGAAGACGTGGGCATTAAAAGGAAAGGCACAGGAGAGGTGGCGCTTTGCTTACACAGGCAAATTTCCGTCAAAAGTAAACAAGCTTTCGCGGAAAAACAAGAAAGTGACTGACGTGAGGCGCTGCTTCACACACACACACACACACACACACACACACACACACACACACACACACACACACACACACACACACACACACACACACACACACACACACACACACACACACACACAAACACATATATATATATATATATATATATATATATATATATATATATATATATATATATATATGTATATATATACATATACATATATGTATATATATATATATATATATATATATATATATATATATATATATATATATATATATATGTATATATATATATGCATATATGTATATATATATACATATATGCATATATGCATATATGCATATATGCATATATGCATATATATATATATATATATATATATATATATATATATATATATATATATATATATATATATATATATATATGTATATATGTGTGTGTGTGTGTGTGTGTGTGTGTGTATACATATATATGTGTGTTTCTCTCTATAATATTTCTTTATATATACACATTATATGTTTTATTTATTTATATACATTACTTTATATATAATTTTTGCATATTTTTCATTTTATACATTTGCATCATTACATATATATTTTTATTTTATTTACATTTCTATCTTCCTTTCCTAAGTCGTAGCTCCTCCTTCATCTCGCTTTATCCCACTTCCTGTCATCCTTCGGGGTGTTTCTCCCCCATTTGTTCTCCTCTCACTTTTTCCTCTCAACCCTCTTCCTTCTCCCCTCTTCTCATCTTCTTCTTACCCTCAATCTCTCCCTTCCTTCCCCTTCGCCCCCTTCCTCTCTAATTCCTTTCCTCTCTCCCCCTCCCTCCCCTCATCCCTCTTCTCATCTTCTTCATACCCTCAATCCCCCCTTCCCCTTCCCCTTCGTCCTTTCCCCTCTCCTAATTCCTTTCCTCTCTCCCCCTCCCTCCCCTCATCCCTCTTCTCATCTTCTTCATGCCCTCCAATCCCCCCTTCCCCTTCCCCTTCGTCCTTTCCCCTCTCCTAATTCCTTTCCTCTATCCCCCTCCCTCCCCTCATCCCTCTTCTCATCTTCTTCATGCCCTCCAATCCCCCCTTCCCCTTCCCCTTCGTCCCTTCCCCTCTCCTAATTCCTTTCCTCTCCCCCCTTCCCCTTCCCCTTCGCCCCTTCCCCTCTCCTAATTCCTTTCCTCTCCCCCCTCCCCTACCCTCATCCCTCACTCTCGCGTGGCAATATGACGCAGAAAGGCGACACGGATCCAGGATGAAGGAGATTCCGGACAGGATGAAACAGGACGTAGGATAAATGCAAAGGTGGCGGCCCTTCCATCTTCGTGCCACCCTCAGTGCCATCGCGCGGCGTTGGCACCGCAGGCGACGCCGTCTGAACTCCCCGGTGGGAGTGGGAGGGTGGGGGAGGGGAGGGGGGAGGGGGTGCAACAAGCAATATATGAGAAATCCAAGACCCATATTGACGGGCCAAGGGCGTCATATTTTATTTCTTTCTCCTCGGCTCCTGAGAGAACAATACGTCAAAAGGGGGGTGAGGGGGAGGGGGAAGGAGGGGTAAGAGGAGGGGAGATAGTAAGAGGAGGAGGACGCCCTCTCTTTCTTGTCTTGTCGGCGACGTCAGGATTTCGCTCCTTCTTTTGATGATGGAGAAGGACACGTTTGCGGCGATGACGTCAGTGTCGCCGTCTTGGTTCCTTGGAAGGAGCTGCTCCAGGTCGGAAGAGACTGCGTCCGCGTCCTCCTTGCGCTTCGGCACGATCGATTTTGGTGGCGAGGCGCG
>BOPN01000963.1:210000-212500 GCA_017312705.2 Penaeus japonicus
ACATTCCTCTTGTACTTTCTTACCCTACAATATATATATATATATATATATATATATATGTATATATATATATATACATATGTATAAATATACATATGCATACATATATATGTATGTGCATGTGCCATAATGAATAAATGAATAGATAAAAGAAAAACTAAGTGAATGACCAAACAAAATCAACAACTGAACAAAATCCAAAACCCCGAAAAGCTCTCCGAAACCTTCCCGAAAGCGAGAGCGCCCTTGGACTTCCTCCCAAGCTCCAATTCTAGCGTCTAATACGCAGTTTAGAAAAAAAAAAAAAAGGAAAAGGAAAATACGCCGCTTAAAGAAACCGTCCAAATCGACGAAGGAAAATGTCAAGTTGATCTCGTCAGCCCTCAATCGCCCGGCGGGTCGAGGGAGGAGGAAGGAAAACCAACCTTTGATCGCGATTTGAAGGAGAATTGAAGGCGACGAGTAATTGCCTTCGAGTGGGATCTGATCGGCGAGTAATTGCTAGTCTGTCTGTCTTTCTGTTTCTGTCTTTTTATTTCCGTTTCTGTCTCTGCTTCTCTGCTTCTTTCTATTTCATTTTCTCTGTTTCTTTCTCTTTATATTTCTTTATCTATCTATCTTATTATCGCCATTACCATTGTTATTATTTTTATCATTATTATCATTATCATCAATATTAGTTGCATTATTAGTATTAGTATCAATTTGGTAATATTCATAATTGTGAAAAGTTTCCTAACATCACCATTATTGTCTTTATAATTATTATTATTATCATCACTATACATGATATATATTATCAGTGTTATAAACATTATCATTATTATAATGATTACACCCGTTTTCACTCTCATAACAACCAGCGTCATTGTACATTTTAGTAACTTAATTATCATCAACATTGCTATCATTTTCACCATCACCATTATCATCATCATCATTTCCATAATCATCAATAAAAGCTACGTCACCCTCTCTTGCATCGTATGACAACTATAATTAAAGCTACAATGTGAATACAATATCAATAATAATAATATTACCCTTTGATAATGATAAAAAGAAAAAATATTTTTGAAAATCATACAGCGCTGATTTTAACTGTTCGCTCTGCCTGGTCATTTGTTGTGTTATCTGCATGTTCAGCATGACAGAAAATTACAATATTTCAGCTCTGAAATTAACCCCCTTCCCCTCCCCCTCCCCCTCCCCCTTCTCGTTCTCTTCCCTTTCTCTTCCCTTCTCTCTCTCTCTCTCTCTCTCTCTCTCTCTCTCTCTCTCTCTCTCTCTCTCTCTCTCTCTCTCTCTCTCTCTCTCTCTCTCTCTCTCTTACCTCCCATTCATCATCTCCCCCCTCCCCTCATCTCCCCCTCTCCCTCTCCCTTACCTCCTCTGCCTCCCTCCTCTTCTCCCTTACCTCCTCTGCCTCCCTCCTCTTCTCCCTTACCTCTTCCCTCTCTCAACCCCCTCCCCCTTACGTCCTCTGCCTTCCTTCCCCCCTAGCAGATAGCCTCGCCCGCCTTTTAAAACCAGATATTTGCATGCACTAATTTCAACCGGTTCAGAGCTTCGAGTTTGTCACCATCCATCCGCGGAATAAAAATATTTGGAAGAAAACATGAAAATCTCAGGTTTTGTTTACGAACATCTTATACTATTAAATCTTATATATTTTACTATCTTTATCATTTTTTTTTTCTTTTTTCTTTTTTTACTATCTATCTATATATTTTTTAATCTGAGCCGCGTTGGAGTATTCGATTAAACGGGATGTCGTAACAGTGACCTGACAGGGCGTGTAGGGGGCGTGACTTGCTACAATTTCGTAACGGTCTTATTGTCATTTCTAATTTTTATATTTTCCTTCTTCTTTTTCTTCTATTTTTCTTTTTTAAAATAGGAGATTATAGATTTTCTTATTTGCTTTTTATCCCGGAAGAGAGAGGAGAAAGGGAGAGAGAAAGAGTAAAACACAAACAAACGGAGAGTAAAAAAGACAAACAAATGGAAAAAAAACAGACCACTAGTTAAACAGACAGAAAGAAACGGAGACAGGTAATTTAGCAAAGAAAAAGCTGAAAAAAGAGGAAATAATACTTATGAAACAACAACGAAACAAACGCTTAGGACTGTTTAAAGATGATTCTCGTAATATTAAAAATAAAAAATCACATTTCTACAAAAATATTGGTCCTCTTTATCAAGAAATACTGATCATATTTCTCAAAACAAAATCTATAATCTGAAAAATACAAAAATAACCCCATATTTAAAATATATAGATATATCTAAATAATAGGCTATTTCTCAAAAATACTAATATCATTTCTCAAAAAAAATAATCCTATTCCTAAATAAAGGATCCTATTTTTCAAAAGAATGCTAATTCTCTTTCCAAAAAAAAAATATTCCTACTTCTCAAAAAATAATCCTATAAAAAAAAAATTCCATCCTATTTTTCAAAATAAAGAAAAGTCGTCTACTTTAATGCCATGTTCTA
>BOPN01000963.1:220000-227500 GCA_017312705.2 Penaeus japonicus
CATTATAATGAAGATTCAATAATTGCAAAGGCTACATGAATCGATGCCGGTGCAATAGCATGGAAAAAGATTGTTTAACAAAAAGGATTCCAACTCCTTTGTAGTGATGGAGTGTATCGATTCTCGTGCCTTGATTCCCGACGCGATTCCACTCCAAAAACACACCCGCCATCGGTCGCCACGCACAGGTTGGCACACCTGCCCCAAAGCGCGCCGCTGGCTAACCTTATCGCCTGTCCCTCGACTTTATTTTCTTTCCTGTTAAAGCTTCTCTCTTTCTGCTCTTTACTTTTGTTCCTTCCCTGTCTCAGTTTCTCATTTGCTCTTTCTTTCTGTCTATCTCTTTCTCTTTTCTTTTTCTCTTACTCTTTTTCTTTCTCTTGCTCTTTTCTCTTACTCTTTCTTTTTCTCTTTCTCTTACTCTTTCTCTCTCTCTCTCTCTCTCTCTCTCTCTCTCTCTCTCTCTCTCTCTCTCTCTCTCTCTCTCTCTCTCTCTCTCTCTCTCTCTCTCTCTCTCTCTCTCTCTCTCTCTCTCTCTCTCTCTCTCTCTCTCTCTCTCTCTCTCTCTCTATCCCTCTCCATACCTTCCTCCTCTTCCATTTCCTCTCTTCTCTAGGGAATATGGGGGAGGAGGGTGGAGAAAAGGACACTCTCCACTCTCCCCCTCCCCCTACTAGCCACCCACACATCCCATGGGCCTGACCTCTTTGGCCAGCTCGGTCACTGAAAGTTTCCTCTCGGCGGTCCTTCGGTTCCGTGGACCTTGTAATGTACTTTACCCTCCCCCCTCTCTCCCCTCCTCCCTCCCTCTCTCTCTCCCCTCCCTCCCTCTCTCCCTCCCTCCCTCCCTCCTTCCACCCCTCACCCGTCACCTTCACCCATCACCCCACAGTATTTGTTGCTGTTATTGTTTGTTTGCTTTTTGTGGTCGGTGTTATTTTTTATTATAAGCATTATCTTTATCATTGGAATCCTTATCATTGATATAGTTAATATCATTGTTATCAATATTATTATCATTAAAATCCTTATTTTTAACATTATCATCATCGTTACCAATATTTTTATCATCATTATTAACATTATCAATATCATCATCACCATTATCATTAGCATCGTCATTCTCATCATGATTATCATCATTACTCTCATTATCATGTTTATTTCCTCTCTCCTTCTTTCCCTTCTCTTTCCTTTCCTGTTCATTATATTCTCACGCTCGGGTTGTGCCAAGAACTTATCTCTTGTTCTCCTAAACATCAGCTTTATCGCCTTCTCTGAATGCTTTCTGCGCCTTCTTATATATTTTCTTCTTCCTCTTTTTTTTCATTTTCTTTTCTTCTTTTTTTCTTTTTTTTTCTTTCATCTCTTTTTTCCGTTTCTGGTCTCTCCTGTTTTCTTTATTGTTGCTGTTGTTGTTTTTTTATTTTATTTCGTTTTTTTTATGTTTATTTAGTATTGCTTGTTTTGGTTTTATTTATCTGTCGCTGTTTCTCTTGGTAATGGTGATGATAGTCATTCTGTTTATAATTGTTATTATCAGTATTATCATCCTCATCTTCATCACTATTATTATTTTTATCACTATTATTGTTGTTGTTATTGCATCATCATTATCATCAGTCTTCTCCCCTTCCAAAGCTCCCCTTTTACCCCTCTCCCTGTTTCCCCTTTCCCCCTCCCCATTCCCCAATTCTTAATTCCATATATTTCACCCCCTCTTTTCCCTCTCCCCCCTCTCTCCTCTCCCCTCGACCCTCTCTTCCTTTCCCTTCCCCTCATTCCATATCCTATACTTTCCCCTCTCCTTTTCTCTCCTCTCCCCCTCGCCCTCTCCATATTCTCCGAAATCCATACATAGCCTCCCCTTTTTCCCCTCACCCCCTCACTGCATCTCATATCCCCGTCAATACCTCCATTTCCTCCCTCCCCCTCTCCCTTTCCCCTCTCCCCCTCCCCCTATCCCTTCCCCTCTCCCCAAACCATAGACCTACCTTCCCCTTTCACCCCCTTCCCCTTGCCCCCTGCCCCCTGCCCCCTGCCCCCATCCCCCTTCCCCCTCTCCCAAACCATAGACCTACCTTCCCCTTTCACCCCCTTCCCCTTGCCCCCTGCCCCCTGCCCCCTGCCCCCATCCCTTCCCCTCTCCCCAAACCATAGACCTACCTTCCCCCTTTCACCCCCCTTCCCTTGCCCCCTGCCCCCTGCCCCCTGCCCCATCCCTTCCCCTCTCCCCAAACCATAGACCTACCTTCCCCTTTCACCCCCTTCCCCTTGCCCCCTGTCCCCTGCTTTCCCCTGCCCCTGCCACTGTCCCCTGCCCCCTGTCCCCTTTCCCTGCCCCCTGCCCCCTGCCCCCTGCCTCCTGCCCCCTGCCCCCTGCCCCCTGCCCCCTGCCCCCTGTCCCCTTTCCCCTCCCTTGACATCAACAACCACGTCAGAATTTCACTCGCTCGGACTTCAATGGTGCGGCTTTCTCCCGCGGTGCTGAGCTGTGCTGAGCTCCCTCGGTCATGCTGCGGTCTCCCTTTGGCTCACTCACTCAGGGTGCTTTGGGTTTTGCTCTTTCTCTCTTTCACTTTCTCTCTCTCTCTCTCTCTCTCTCTCTCTCTCTCTCTCTCTCTCTCTCTCTCTCTCTCTCTCTCTCTCTTTCTCTCTCTCTTTCTCTTTTCCTGAGTTTTTTTTTATTTGTTTTATAAACGGCGAAATACAAGAGAAAGAATGAAGAAAATAACGTTAAAAGTTTTCTTCTTTTTTGAAGGGTTAGGGGGAGGTGGAAGGGGGCTGGGGAGGCAGTGGTTGTCGAGGATATGGTTGTCCGGTGAGAATGGCATTAGAAAGGGAAGAGGTAGAGGGCTGGGTTTTTGTTCTTTTTATTAATGTTTTTTTTTATTCTTTTGTTGTTGTTTTTCCTTTTCATCATCATCATCCCAATCGTCATCATAATCATCATCACCATCATTACCATCATCATCACCACCATCACCATCCTCACCATACCCACCATCATCCTCATTTTCTCCCCCTCCATCATCACCATCATCATCATTTTCTTCCTCATCACCACCCCCTTCATCACCTTCACCACCATCCTCTCCTTCATCATCTTCCATAAGACGCAACGAAGCTTCCAAGAAAGAAGGGACACGTCTTGAACATGTTTCAGACGACGTTCCTACGAGATTCCAATGTTTATGGATAACGACGCCCTTTTTATCGCCTTTCTTCCTGTTGGGAAAGTCAGGACCAAAGTCAACTTGCAAAACAACTTTAGGAGGATGCTTGCACTCGATGGGGACGGGGGATTAGGGAAGGGAAGGAGGGGTAGGGGGAAGGGATAGTGGGGAATAAGAGGAGAGGGAAGGGAAGGAAAGAAGGGAGATTGGGGAACATGAGGAGAGGGAAGGGAAGGAGAGAAGGGAGATAGGGGAGTAAGAGGAGAGGGAATAGAAGGAGGGAAAGGGGAAAGGGAGATAGAGGAGTAAGAGGAAAGGGAGGGAAAGGAGGTGTAGGGGGAGGGAAGAGGAGGTGGAGGAAGAGTTCGAGGTGGAGGGTGAAGAAGAGGAGGAGGAGGAAGAGGGGTGGGGAGGAAGAGGGGTTGAGGGGTATGGAGAATGGAGGAGAAGGAGTGAGAGGGATAAAGGGAGGGAGAAAAGGAGAAGGGAGAGGGAGAGGGAGGGGGAGGAGGAAGAAGGGGAAGGAGAAGGAGAAGAAGAAGGAGTAGAAGGAGCTGGAGTGGTAGAGGTGAGGAAGAGGTGGAGGAAAAGGAGGAAGAGCAAGAGGAGGAAGAAGAGAAAAAGAAGGAATAGAGAAAAGGGAGAAGAACGCATATGGGTGAGGGGGACAGGGGGGGGAGGGGGAGGTGGAAGTGAAAGAGAAGGAGGAGGGCGAAGGGTGGGACAGGATTGGGGGAGGAATTAAGAATTCATTCAGTTTTGTAAGAAAAGACTATATTGAAAAAATGGTACGTTATGAGTGTACGAAGAATCATTGAAATTTCGCAAAAAAAAAAGTTAATTCGACATTCAATCCAAAGGTTTCCCATGTTATAGCAATCACAATACTATTCATAATACTAATTTTTTGTGGTTAAAGCATCACTTTACATTCGCAATCGCTCGTTTTTTTCCATCTAATATTTCCACGATTTGAATTCCCTTCACAAACCTTAAGAATCTCACATTTTATCCTCGCATACAGAGGTTTGTTAGCTTTCCTCTTAATTCCGGGTCGAATAACGCAAGGCCTTCCTCCGTTCCTTGAGTCGTTAGTCACTTGTTAGACTGAAATACGACACCGCCTAATAGGAAGTCTCGAACGGAACTAAGACGGGGCATAGTCCGAGTAAACACATAAATATATGCTAGTATACATGCGCACGCTGGCACGCATATTTAAGAGCAATATATATCTTGTACAGCCTTGTACGCGGGCATCAGATGGGCCTTTGTACATACATGTTTGTATACATACACGCACAAATGTGTATGTAGGGAATGTAGGGAGTTTTTTTGCCATAATTTTGGGGTTTCTATATCCGCAAATCCGCATCGATCCGTCTACCTCCTTATGCGAACGTTTCCATGAAATTTTCCCTCGGTTGTTATGGCTGACGCGGTGGCCTCGCTTTAATTGCAGCCCAAATAACAATTATTTTCTCTGATGGTACAATTATTATTCCGACCTTGGGAGTAATGGCAAGTTTTTATGATAATAGCGCAAAGCATTTCCAAGTATTTTATACTTATTTGCTTTTCTTAATGCGATTCCAATTCATCGGTGTGTTGGATTTTTACCCGAACGCGTGATCTTTGGATTTGTGTTGTTGGTTCCTGATTATATTTGCCGGTATATATATAAAAAAGATAGGAAAATAACTTAAGAGTTACAATTTATATATCTTCTTCTTATCTAACTGGTTGCTTTATATAAAGATATCTTTTTGTTTTCGGGATATGGCTTTGACTATGTACCGCAGTCGAGATCACTGGTCGGAGTTCCCGGGCTTTTTTAATGCCATGATTTCATTACCATTCACTTTAGGGGAAAAGAACATGGCTAGAGAGAGCAAGGCTAGACATTTCCCTTTTAGGTATCGAGTGACATTATGGTGTTTCTTAATGGTCTTATCGCATTTCCTCCGAGAAGACATAATTATGTGTAAAAAGAGAGAAAGCAAGGCGGAGACAGGAAGGCGCTGTGGCGAGGCGGGGACAGGAGGGAAAATGGCGCGCCCTTTGGCTAACCTACTTCCTCGCCACACACACACGAGGGGCCATTAGGAGACACACCTCGGCTTGCGGTAGGGCGTTTAGACTTTTTGGGGGGTGAGTGAATGAGTGAGTAATTGAGTAATTGAGTGAGTGAGTGAGTGAGTAAGTAAGTTAGTCTGTGTGTGAAAATATATTGATTAATAGTAGAACAAGAGAGATATAGAGTGACAGAGAGAGAGAGAGAGAGAGAGAGAGAGAGAGAGAGGTGAGAGAGAGAGAGAGAGAGAGAGAGAGAATATGAGAGAGAGAGAGAAAGAGAGCGAGAGAGAGAGAGAGAGAGAGAGAGAGAGAGAGAGAGAGAGAGAGAGAGAGAGAGAGAGTTTGAGGAGGACAGAATTAATGTATCAGGTAGCGTAGTTTCAAAACTTTTCGCATACCAAAAGACTAAAAGGATTTACAGCTTCGTACTAAACACGAACACAAAGAAAAAAGAAAAGACCCCCCTCGAAAAAAAATATATATACCCAAACTTTTATTTTTTCGTTATTAGTACAGGCCGTTCGTTGCGAAAGAAAGCAGACTGGGCGGTTATACTCCGCCGTCGTTCCCTCGAATCATAGAGAGAGGTCTTTAGCGTCAACCGAAAGTGAAGGACAGTCTCCCAAATGATTTTCTTTTTTCTTTTCTCTTTCTCTTTTGAGTTCGCCAACGCACCTGCCTTTTGAAATGTAACCTTGTATGTTTGTGGTATATGATTCCGTGACTGTCACATGGTGTGGAATGAGGGGGGGGAGGGGGCAGGTCGTGCTAAGGACCTTGTATAACATATTTCTAAATGTTAAATATCTTTTTTGGAAAGTTCATGGACGTCTATTTAGATATGCTGCCTCCCACAGAAAGGTTCATTACGCTTGCTCATTTGAGTGTTTTACTTTATTTCTCTCTCTCTCTCGCTCACTCTCATTCTCACCCTTACTCTCACTCACACGCATACGCACACTCACACTCACACTCCCTCTCACTCTCTCCTTTTCTTTAATTTTCGATACTTCTCGTTGGTTTCAAGTCATCCTTTAGTACACATTTGTTCTTAGTTTTTATATCTATATCTTCCAACTCTCACGTTCCCCTTTTTCAAATGAAAAAATATACTAAGTTTCTTAATAAAATGGCACCGGTATCGAGCAGAACAAAAACACCAGCAAAAAAAAATAAAAAGATATGACAGGAGGTATGGTGCAAATCCAATCATCATAAAATTGAATTAACAGCAACACAAACCCACAGGCAGTTGAACCCTTTCTCTCACCCGATACTGCGTCTGCGGGTGAACAGTGAACAACGAGTGAACAACTAGTGAACGACGGGGTATTTGGCAATCGCCGAGGCCGCATGCGACTGAGGGTGAACAATGTACAGCGGGAGTGCCGAATGTTCTCGAGGAAGCGTTTGCGGGTGAACACTGAACAAAGGGTGAACTGCGGGTCGACTGTCACTCGCGGGGACAAGAGGGGTATCATGGCTGGGATTCTATCGACTCGTTACGTCATGTGAAGTGTAGAATCGCGGGTTGACTACGAAGGGTGTAATATGAGACGAGAACCTGGAATATTGTGTCTGCCTCGGCCTTGGGGGAGTTGGGGGGGGGGGGATTTAGATGAGTATTGGAGGGGGAAATAGGAAGATAATTTTATATACATATTAAAGATATAGAGAGGCATTTCTCCTAATCGGGTCGCTCTTCTCTGAGTGTAAACAAACTGTGGGTGACACAATTAGTCGAGGAGAAAAAGTGGCAAGACTTTGGCCATTGCAAACGGGTACGAGCAAACTTTCGACACGGTTGAGCACAAAATGATTTCAGCGAGATTTATGAAGCAAAACTGTGTCGGAAACTAAGTGTATAAATAAAGCTGATGTATTATAGGTTGTAGAGATGGCCTTTACGATGCCGAGGTACGCCCCTCCTCTCCCCCCTCCTACCCCCCCCCCCCCCCCGGTGAACCTCACGCCTGTCCCCACCCTACCCCGCTGCCCCCCATCCATCGCCCCAGACGCACAGCGCGTGAGAGTTGCATCCAGGCGCTGTTGCTACGGTGCCTCTGTCACGCCGTCTGCACCGCCACCACCGCCCGGGCTATTAGTGCCACCGCTGAGGGGAACAATAGCCCGGGGGGAAACTTGTGGCACTCTATAACACCAGGCTATCAGGCCCGTTGACACCCTCCCTCCCTCCCTCCCGCCCTCCCTCCCTCCCTTCCTCCCTTCCTCCCTCCCTCCTTTCCTC
>BOPN01000963.1:237500-242500 GCA_017312705.2 Penaeus japonicus
AGAACTTGTGCCTTCGCCTCCCTTGGACTTGAAACATTTACGCTCTGCTTGGAGATGGATCAAAGGAAGAATCGCTTAGCTGCATCTCAGAAGAATATAAACATGGTCTTAAACTTACATGTTTACAGGAAAGGTGTAAACGCATCCAGGCATAAGACAAACACGCACATGCATGCAGTAAAGGCATACCATACACATAAACAAACAAAGGCATAACAAGACTTCATCACGTCGTTCGAAGCAGCCGATAGTGCCAGAGTCATCACACACAATACACACCATAGGGATCTCGGACGTGGCATCTGCGGTGACAAGGCACTCAAGCGGCAAGCAGAAGGCGGATGTCATGAGGACCCGGAAATGTTTGAAGGAGTATCATGCACAGGGAAGGGCTTCAGTGGTGTTATGAGGCTTCACCTGCTTCAGTCTCGTTAGTGTCCTTCCCCCCCTCCCCCCTTTCCCCTCCCCTCTTTCCCCTTCCCTCCCTTTCCCCTTCCCCCCTCCCCCTTTCCCCTCCCCTCTTTCCCCTTCCCTCCCTTTCCCCTTCCCCCTTCCCCCCTTTCCCCTCCCCCTCTCCCCTCCCCTCTTTCCCCTTCCCTCCCTTTCCCCTTCCCCCCTCCCTCTTTCCCCTTCCCCCTCCCCCATTTCTGATCCATGGCGGCACCCCATCCTCAGTGCCAAGGTTACGGCCACGTCGCGTCAGAAGTGTGTCTGGTGTGTGTGTGTGTGTGTCTGTGTGTGTGTGTGTGTGTGTGTGAACATTGCCTTATCTTCAGACTTTAATAGAGATTAGTTATAGGTACACAAAAGATAGTAAGGTGCTTATGCATGCAAAATTAATTTCAACCCCTATTTACCAGTCACTTGCCGCATATTACGCATGGATTAAGATTAAGTCAGGGAAAAGGAGAGAGAGAGAGAGAGAGAGAGAGAGAGAGAGAGAGAGAGAGAGAGAGAGAGAGAGAGAGAGAGAGAGAGAGAGAGGGAGGGAGAGAGAGAGAGAGAGAGAGGCAGAGAGACAGAAAGAGAGACGGATGAAAAAAGAGATAGATGAGAGAGAGACGACAACAAGAGACAGAAAGAAAGACTGTGAAAAAAGAGATAGGAGAGACAGGCACAGAGAGACAGAGAGAGAGAGAGACAGCCAGAAAGAAGGGGAGACAGAAACCAAGAGAACAGTGTGCAGAAGCAAATGGCATTACAGAAACCTGCAAGTCAATAGTCATTTTTGCGTCTGTCAGAAAAAAAGTACAGGCAGGTCATCACTTTCCCAGAATTGCATTTGGAATAGGCAATGGTTTTCAGATAAGTTCAAACGGTGTCCGCACCTGAGCCTTTCACATGCATACTTTCATGCATAGTGACCGCGCTTGGCCCTCTCACCATGCATACTAACCATGCAACCCTGATGCAACCCTTCATCGTGCATGCCGAATCGAGCACCGAATCCTAATCATATGGAATTATGACGTCCTAACATTTGATAATAAGGAGATTCGCAAACCAATTAAAAAGAATAGATTTTCATGTCGTGTAGATTGAATATGTCATAATAGTCTTTTGGTTTCTAACAAGATTTATCGAGGTTAGAAACTGGTCAGTCTTTTATAGTCTAGACGCTTGCTAGGGACCGTATCATGACCTCTCGTCTGGGCCATCCAATGGGAGGGGGAAGGTAGGAGGGGACGAGAATATGCGGAAGTCGTCTCTCTCTTTCTCTCTCTCTCTCTCTCTCTCTCTCTCACTCTATCTCCTATCTTTCTATCTATCTTTCTCTTTCTCTCTCGATGTCTGTCTATCTATCTATAAAACTCTCTCTCTCTCTCCCTCTCTCTCTCTCTCTCTCTCTCTCTCTCTCTCTCTCTCTCTCTCTCTCTCTCTCTCTCTCTCTCTCTCTCTCTCTCTCTCTCTCTCTCTTTCTCTTTCTCTCTCTCTTTCTCTTTCTTTCTCTTTCTCTCTCTCTTTCTCTTTCTCTTTCTCTTTCTCTTTCTCTTTCTCTCTCTCTCTCTCTCTCTCTCTCTCTTTCTCTCTCTCTCTCTCTCTCTCTCTCTCTCTCTCTCTCTATATATACATATATATACATATGCACGCACACACGTATATGTCTATATATACATCTCTCTCTCTCTCTCTCTCTCTCTCTCTCTCTCTCTATATATATATATATATATATATATATATATATATATATATATATATATATATATATATATATCTTCCTCTACTGAGAGACAGAGATACTTGCACCCACACACACACACTCACACAGCGCCGCCGTTGCGTCACCCGACCAGACGGGTAATCTTTTCGCGATGCCGAAAGAGGTGATTCGGGATTCTTCTGTGTAGTGTATGTACGTTCTTCCTAGAACACACGAACGGAAGAGGAATCGTGTGGGATACGAACGCACGATTTATACTGCGCTTGCAACTCTTCCGATTACGTATGTAAAAGTAGGGTTTAAAGGGTGGGGGGGGGGAGGGTAGGGGGAAGGGGGACGATAAAATAGGGGGTGGGTACCAGAAAGAAGTGGAAGGAAATGGGAGGGAAAGGGGAGGGGGGGATAGCTACCAGAAGGGAGGGAGGGGGGTGGGTGATGAAAGCAACCTTACCCTCCCCCCCTCCTCCCTTCCTCCCCTCCTCCCTTCCTCCCTTCCTCGCACCGAAATTGAATGTCGTGAGGAGATCATGTGGGGAAGTATCATTAGATAAATAACGTCTGTTCTTGATATTCCCTTTTGAGAGCAATTGACCTCCGAGGCAACATCTCGTCATCACGGACTCATAACTTCTGATATTAAATTCCGTATTATTTTTTTTTCTTTGAACGTTGGCGAGAATAAAGGGTTTAAGAATCTAATTGCATTTTTTATACTATCATTACTCTCTGATGCTTAACCACACACGTCTGATCGTTTCCGAATTAAGAATCGTAAACACGAGTTCTTTACGAGTGTGTTTCCCCTTTTAACTATTTATGTGTTTTTTTCCCCCACCCTCTGATTCTCCCAATTATAGTGATTAGCACCATTATTTCTTTCTTCTTTTTTCTCTCTAAGCATCAATTGCAATTATTCTTATTGAGTCTCACAAAGCATTGAACTCATTACGCAACCGACGATTTTACGAAGGGTGTGACGTCACAATGCCAAGTCGTCACCTTGACAGGTCGTCTTGACATCAGTTGCCGTGTCACGCGTCACACTGCAAGGTCGGGAATGCATGTTGTATGTCGGATCAAGGTACTGCTTGTATTCCATTCGTCTCGAGGTTTATGTTGGTGGGTTTTGTCATGTATGTTGATGTTGTTGCAGTTTTTCGTTGTTTATGCTGATGTTGGTGATGTTGATTACGGCGATGACAATGTTGCTACTGATGTTTATGTTGTTGTTAATGTGGGTGATGGGAATGTTTTTCATCGTTGTTGATTATGTTGCTGATGTTGTTATGTTGATAATGTTGCTGATGTTGGCGTTGTTTACGTTAATAATCGAGTGTTCTTGATTATGGTAACATTCATTATGTTGGTGTTGATTATGTTGATGATGATTGCAATTGCAACTATTTTTTAGCTGATTGCTTTCCTTTTTTGTCTTTAACTCCGTGATTTGATTTGTACTTCAGTCACGTCTTCCCTTCTCGGTTAATTCGCTTCGTGACGCAGTGAGGGAAGGACGTTTCCATTCGGGTGTCATGCAATCCTAAGATAACGGCGTTGCATGATAAGGAGGCGCGGCGGGCATGCGGCACTTGGCCAATGAAATCCTTATCTCAATTGTCTTATCGACCGATCAAAGTGGACCCTCAGTCACGTGGCTTGATTCGTTCGCTGCGTATGCCAACAGGCCTAAAGCTTTTTCTTTCTTTATTTCTTTCTTTCTTTCTTTTAGTTATGGCTCCAGAAGGCTTAAAACATTTCTATAGCATTTGTTACGTGTTTCAACAGGGCCAGCTGATGCTATGAATATCATCAACACGCGATATAACAGGATTAAACATGTTTGTTTTATTAGCTACGTGTTACAACAAGCCTTAAACATTATGCATGACTAGTTACGTCTTCCAACAGGCCCATCATGTATCATCTTTAGTTACAGGTCGAGAGCATTTAGGTGTCTTCCTCTTCTTTACATTTCCCTTTAACCATAAGAGCGTTTGACCCGAGTACTTCCCTCCGTGACCCAGGGCCGCAGTACATAGGCTTCCCGCGGCCGGATGGAGTTCAGATGTACTCCTAATCTGAGGAGTTTACTCGGGAGAGGCACCGTGTACTTCAACTCGGGTACTGAATATTTTCTTATATATATTCATTATTGATATAGCAATGATAGTGACTTATTATTTGTATTATTTGGAAGTTTTGATGGCTGATTATTCCGTAGGCGTTGTTCTGTTTTGTTTTGTTTTTCTCAGGACGTTAAATAAGGAATCATTTCTCTAAAACAAATGAATAACGGCGTATCATTAGGAGATCGGATCCTTTTTAGCGGTTGATCATGGAACATATATTGTTGTTGGTGGTGTTGTTATTGTTGTTATCGTTGTTATTCTTATTGCTGTTATTTTGAAGAGGGCAATAGTTAGTGCCCCGGTTCTCTACAAAATAAATGAATACCGACGTTAGTGGATCGGAGTATTCTCAATGGTTGATCATATCACAGCCATTTTTTCGGGACTCCAAACAACGCATCATTTCGCGTCGTATTTCTCTAAATAATAGAGATAATAAACGAACATCGACATACCCACGAGTATCATCTACAACCATGCCAATGGCTGATTAACCCATCGACATTGTTTTAAAATTTTCTTCTTCTTTTTTCTCCTTCTCCAAGAAGCCAAATTACGAATCAAAGAAAGCGACAAGGAAGCCGATCATCTTGTCTGTATAACGATCCTTAATGACATGGCTCGTGGGCCTCGTCGGGGATATCCGCACTACCCTTTTCCTTCGCGGATTTCCGAAGACCGTCTTTCATTTGTCTTTATTCGACTGACGA
>BOPN01000963.1:260000-262500 GCA_017312705.2 Penaeus japonicus
CATCCACTCCATCCGAATCCTACCATCCATCCCTCAGTCTAAACAATCCCTACATTTTTCCTTCTATCCATCTATCCATCCATCCACTCCATCCGAATCCTACCATCCATCCCTCAGTCTAAACAATCCCTACATTTTTCCTTCTATCCATCTATCCATCCATCCACTCCATCCGAATCCTACCATCCATCCCTCAGTCTAAACAATCCCTACATTTTTCCTTCTATCCATCTATCCATCCATCCACTCCATCCGAATCCTACCATCCATCCCTCAGTCTAAACAATCCCTACATTTTTCCTTCTATCCATCTATCCATCCATCCACTCCATCCGAATCCTACCATCCATCCCTCAGTCTAAACAATCCCTACATTTTTCCTTCTATCCATCTATCCATCCATCCACTCCATCCGAATCCTACCATCCATCCCTCAGTCTAAACAATCCCTACATTTTTCCTTCTATCCATCTATCCATCCATCCACTCCATCCGAATCCTACCATCCATCCCTCAGTCTAAACAATCCCTACATTTTTCCTTCTATCCATCTATCCATCCATCCACTCCATCCGAATCCTACCATCCATCCCTCAGTCTAAACAATCCCTACATTTTTCCTTCTATCCATCTATCCATCCATCCACTCCATCCGAATCCTACCATCCATCCCTCAGTCTAAACAATCCCTACATTTTTCCTTCTATCCATCTATCCATCCATCCACTCCATCCGAATCCTACCATCCATCCCTCAGTCTAAACAATCCCTACATTTTTCCTTCTATCCATCTATCCATCCATCCACTCCATCCGAATCCTACCATCCATCCCTCAGTCTAAACAATCCCTACATTTTTCCTTCTATCCATCTATCCATCCATCCACTCCATCCGAATCCTACCATCCATCCCTCAGTCTAAACAATCCCTACATTTTTCCTTCTATCCATCTATCCATCCATCCACTCCATCCGAATCCTACCATCCATCCCTCAGTCTAAACAATCCCTACATTTTTCCTTCTATCCATCTATCCATCCATCCACTCCATCCGAATCCTACCATCCATCCCTCAGTCTAAACAATCCCTACATTTTTCCTTCTATCCATCTATCCATCCATCCACTCCATCCGAATCCTACCATCCATCCCTCAGTCTAAACAATCCCTACATTTTTCCTTCTATCCATCTATCCATCCATCCACTCCATCCGAATCCTACCATCCATCCCTCAGTCTAAACAATCCCTACATTTTTCCTTCTATCCATCTATCCATCCATCCACTCCATCCGAATCCTACCATCCATCCCTCAGTCTAAACAATCCCTACATTTTTCCTTCTATCCATCTATCCATCCATCCACTCCATCCGAATCCTACCATCCATCCCTCAGTCTAAACAATCCCTACATTTTTCCTTCTATCCATCTATCCATCCATCCACTCCATCCGAATCCTACCATCCATCCCTCAGTCTAAACAATCCCTACATTTTTCCTTCTATCCATCTATCCATCCATCCACTCCATCCGAATCCTACCATCCATCCCTCAGTCTAAACAATCCCTACATTTTTCCTTCTATCCATCTATCCATCCATCCACTCCATCGTATCTTTTATAATGCAAGAATTGGTCTCTCTCTCTCTCTCTCTCTCTCTCTCTCTCTCTCTCTCTCTCTCTCTCTCTCTCTCTCTCTCTCTCTCTCTCTCTTTCTCTCTTTCTTCTTTTCACTTTGTGTGTGCGTGTGCGTGCGTTCGTGCGTGCGTGTGTGTGTAGGTAAACCCATTTTCCTTACATATTTTGCCCCGATGTTTAGCACATTTACACCAATTTACAGAATGAGCTCTAAACATATTTCGTAAATGAAAAAAGGGTGATTTCCCATTTCGGCGCATTGCATAACCGCGTAATGCTCCATTACCTTCGCTAACTCAGCTTAACACGCTAACAAGGCTAACACCGCTAAGTGCGCCAAAGAAGCCCTTAAGCGCTAACCTATGACTATAAAAGAGAAAATGTTAATCAGAAGCTCTGACGTTTTAAATCTTATCACAAAGCGAAGCACCTAATAAATTGACCTTTAACGCCCCCCACCCCAACCCCCCCACCCTCCCCCCACGTCTCTACAGCGAGGGTGACACTTGCCGTTCGTTTTGAGGGCACATGACTCTTCACAGCTGATTCGGGGCGATCAGCTGATTTGAGGAGATACAGCTGATTTGAGAATTCGTCCTCGCAGTTTCGCATTCATGACTAGATGTATGTAATGCACATGTATCTGCATGTGTTTATGTTGCAAATATGACTTTTATGTGTGTATGTAGATGCATGTATTAGTGTGTGTGTGTGTATACATATATATATATATATATATATATATATATATATATATATATATATATATATATATATATATATATATATATATATATATATATATACAGGTTCCCAGATGCGCGTTTTGTGCGACGTCAGAGAGATCCGGCACTTGCCTT
>BOPN01000963.1:267500-272500 GCA_017312705.2 Penaeus japonicus
GCATTTCGTGTGTTTTTTTAGGTTTGTTCCTTTCACTCTTTTTCCCTTCTCCCCTCTCTCTACCTATCTACCTATATATTCATCTCTCTCTCTCTCTCTCACTATATATATATATATATATATATATATATATATATATATACATATATATATATATATATATATATATATATATATATATATAAATATACATAATCTCTCTCTCTCCATCTATCTATCTATCTATCTATCTATATGTGTGTGTGTGTGTGTGTGTGTGTGTGTGTGTGTGTGTGTGTGTGTGTGTGTGTGTGTGTGTGTGTGTGTGTGTGTGTGTGTGTGTGTGTGTGTGTGTGCCATTTGTCTCTCAGCTCCTTATCTCTTCGTCTCAGTTTTCTTAATCTTCATAAAAAAAACAGTTTTCCTCATCATCCCCTCCCCATCCACACTCCCTTCTCTTTCTCATCTCCCTCATTATCTCTTTACCTACTTCTCTTTCCCTATCTCTCCCCCACTATCCGCCCTTCCCTCGCACTTTCCGTAAGCTTAATTCGCATCAGAAATTAACAGTGAAATGTTCGCAGCCTTGAGTGTTATTGCGGATATAAAATTTTAGTGAGACTGTTTTCGTTGTCTGTGTCTCCCTAATTGTTTTATGTTCTTCGTATTCATATATATACACTGTATTCCCCTCTATTCGTTTTTTCCTCTTTACCTTCTTCTTCTTCCTCTTTTTCTTCTTCTTTTTCTTCTTTTTCTTCTTCTTTTTCTTCTTCCTCCTCCTCTTCTTCTTCTTCTCCTTCTTCTTCTTTTTCCTCCTCTTCTTCTTCTTCTTCTTCTTCTTCTTCTTCTTCTTCTTCTTCTTCTTCTTCTTCTTCTTCTTCTTCTTCTTCTTCTTCTTCTTCTTCTTCTTCTTCTTCTTCTTCTTCTTCTTCTTCTTCTTCTTCTTCTTCTTCTTCTTCTTCTTCTTCTTCTTCTTCTTCTTCTTCTTCTTCTTCTTCTTCTTCTTCTTCCTCTGTTCTGCTCTTTCTTGCGCTCTTTCTCTCCCTCTCTCTCTCTCTCTCTCTCTCTCTCTCTCTCTCTCTCTCTCTCTCTCTCTCTCTATTTCGTCTAATTGTACTTACTTGTTATCTTTACACGATTCTTGCGTTCCAGATGGTTCGCAGAAAATGGAGTTTTGCCCATTAGTTCCAAGTGTTTTTTCTCTTTTTGTTTAATGTAGTTTAAAGTTTACAAATGTTTTCTTTATTTTTTATTCTAATATTTTCTTAGTTCTTCCATCTTATTTTCAATTTCTTTGTTCTTCGAACTTTTATTTTCAAACTTGATAATAACGTCTCTGAATTGATATTCGTTAATTCGTTCACTATGACGTATCAGCAAAATTGTGAATAATTAATTACTTTTAACTATGGAAAAGATAAGTCAAATGCCATGTAGTACTTTTGTAACTGTGATACATGCACTTATGAAAATTCTGTATATCATCATTATTGAGCACTTACACCGAAATATTCGTTATTAAGGAAAAGTATATTCAATTATTACCATTAAAGAAAAACATATTCAATTGTTTTGCAACAAAAGTAAGCCTTGTAGAAACCTCTCATGGCTATTACCTGATTGCAACCATCATCATCACCACTGCTGTTGGCAATGACGTCACCACAAAGAAAATCGTGGTCGTTACTAACATCACTGACACCATCAGTCTCACCACGTGTCTATTTTGCCACTTCTAACACCACCGCGTGTGTCACCGCTAAACATACGAGTAATTATACCTTCACTATACAAAAAGCACCACCGACATCACCACCTTCAAAATAGAAGATAACCATTGACACCATCTTCACCTGAAGGAAAGAACCATACCATTGTCACCATAAAACGCCACATTCACACTACGAAAGTACCACTCCTATCACCTTAACACCATAAAAAATACAGTCGATATAATCTTCACCGCAAAAAGCACCGTCCGCCTCACTTTTACTAACACTAAAAGCATCTCCATCATCTTCATCACAAAAGCCCCATCCGACTCACTTCACCACCAGCTACAGTACCTTCACCACTATAAAAAGCACATCAATATCACCTTCACCACAAAAAAAAGCATCTCGCCTCATTTTCATCACCATGAAATACACTACCCACCTCACGTTCACCATTACAAAAGTACATCTGTGTCATCTTCTCCACAACCAAAGTATAACCCACATCACCTTCACAACAAAGAGCACGCCCACGTCACTTTCACCACCAAAAAGAGACATCAACGTCACTTCCATCACAAAAGTACCACCTTCATAACTCTAACCAACCCTAAAAGGCGGCACCACCCACGTCACCTTCATCATTCTACCACCAACAGCATCCACCTTCTTTGACCTCAATGTCTGCCTAACCTTTGACCTCTGACCTCATCCCGCAATCCATTTGTTGCGTGAGATATCGTGTGCTAAATACACCATGCCAAACTAATACTCAGTCAATCTTTTTATTTGATCTCGGATTGAATTACAGATATTAAATCACCCCTTTTATATCGTAGATATTAAACAAGTTTTTTCGTCTATTTTGAAGAGATTAAACAAGTTTTTCGTTTAACCCTTGGCACCTAAAAAAGCCATGCAAGGTAAGAGTGCCATCGCGTGACCTTATTTATGGCAGTTGGGAACTCCTTATAAGTATATGCATTTGTCGAGACCTTCTTTTGACCTTGTTTTTGTTATGCCTTTCTTACTTGGGTCTTTTGTTTATTTGTTGTTTTTGTTTTCCACTCCTTGATTGCATTTATCCTTTGATGTGCTGGCTTTAATTGAATTCGTGCACTGTAGTAAAATGCGGTTAATAGTTGATGAATTCATGGGACCTCGTTATTGAGAATGGAAACTGAACATCGTTTGTTATTTTTTTTCAATGTCTATATATATTATGAAAATTAAAAAAAGAGAGATTGAGGACCAAAATCGGAAAGCTTTCCGTTATTTCCATTATACATCTAGTTTTTTTCTTTCTTTCTTTTTTCTTACCTTGTTTTACTTCAACTGTTTTTCTTCGTGTTTTATTCTCTTTACAGTATATAATTTCACATGTACTTTCATATTATTTTGTCTACGATCTAACATACTTTTCAAGATCAATGATAAAGCTAAATTCCCACTTTTTGCATATCAATAATTGAATCTTGATATAATAACAAATATCAGAATCACTCCTGACTCATATATCACAAAATACTTACATCTTATATCAACCATTTTTACATCAGACATATAATTCGAACGACCGAAACAGATACACAGTTCCCAAACTACTGTAGTCAACCGAAATCATAATGCAATATTGTTCCAAAGTGTACATTAGTATCTGATAATTGACAGGCCCATCAGGCAATCTGCTTGAAAGCTCTGCCGGCAGTCACTGTTGTCCTGACAGGAAATATCGGTTATGGCTCACCAAATGGGTCTCACTCGCTGCAACGGCTCCCTAATGGCACGAGTCGAAACTGGTGCTTGGGTCGTGTGGCATGGGCGTGCGCTATTATAAATACCCTCTCTTCTCTTCTCTGCTCTTCTCTTCTCTTTTTTTTCTCTCTTCTCTTCTCTTCTCTTCTCTTCTCTTCTCTTCTCTTCTCTGCTCTGCTCTTCTCTGCTCTGCTCTGCTCTTCTCTTCTCTTCTCTTCTCTTCTCTTCTCTGCTCTGCTCTTCTCTTCTCTTCTCTTCTCTTCTCTTCTCTTCTCTTCTCTTCTCTTCTCTTCTCTCTCTTCTCTTCTCTTCTCTGCTCTGCTCTTCTCTTCTCTTCTCTTCTCTTATCTGCTCTTCTCTGCTCTTCTCTCCTCTGCTCTGCTCTGCTCTGCTCTATACTTCTCTTCTCTTCTCTCTCTCTTTCTCTTTCTCTTTCTCTGCTCTGCTCTGCTCTGCTCTCCTCTTCTCTTCTCTATACTTCTCTTCTCTTCTCTTCTCTTCTCTTCTCTTCTCTTCTCTTTCTCTTTCCCTCTCCCTCTCTCTCTATATATATTTATTTATATATTCATCTATCTATCCATCTTTCTTTCCTCTATTTGTTTCTCCCCGTTTGGTAAGAGGAGGAAAATAACGAGAGATAAAGTGAAAGACCAAGGCGCATAAATGGAAGAATCTCCGTTATAGACTTTATTGGATTTCTAATCATGCTTCTCTGCAACACCCCAATATTGCAATTCTGAGAACGCATCTCAAACATCTTGAGGTGACATTGCATTGGTATTCGCATCGATTTTGAATCATTTTGCATCCCTCCGGCCATAAGGTGCAAGAACCAATAGCGCATTCAAAAGACTTCCGACCTTTCGTACATCAAGGCGGCAAATTTATTCGATTTTCTTCCTTTCTTGCGTTCCTGATTTTTTTTCTTTTTTCTTTCTTATTTTCTTTTTTTTCGGGGTGAGGGTAGGGGGATGGGTGGGTGGGGAGGACGAGGAGCTGACAGGTCGATGAAAAATCACTCGCGTGTGTGAATATAATGCCACATGATTCACCACGTTGTCCAATTAACCGTTAACCATTAACCTTATCTCACTCCCCCGTAAAGCTGTGGTTGATCTATTCTCACGCGCGTTAAATCACCATGAATCTCCTTTGGATACTGATGCTAAATGACCGGATCGCTTAAATCCGTGTTGCGTCTTGTTGCAACATTAATCCCTAGTGTTCGTGTCTTGTTAGATACACTTCAGATGAGTTGTTTTGTGCAAGGAGACGTGTGTGTGTGTGTGTGTGTGTGTGTGTGTGTGTGTGTGCGTTTCTGTTTTTGTGTCTGTGTATATGTGTGTGTGTGAGTGTCTGTGTATGTATTTGCATGTGTGTCCGTGCGTGCGTGCGCCGTGCGTGTTGCCCATCAGCGTTTACGGTTATTGCCGCTGCCGTTGGAGGCGTCGATCAGAAGTTGCAATCTCTCCTGATTGGCCTGCCACGTAAAGGGAGACTGATACCCCATTCGGGCAGAGAAATAGTTCTTCTTCTTCTTCTTCTTCT
>BOPN01000963.1:277500-287500 GCA_017312705.2 Penaeus japonicus
CTTCAGCAGTCCCTCCTGTAGCCTTCCGTGATGCCACACCTCCCGGATGTAAGTGGCTGGGTGCGAGGTTCCATAGGGGTGCGAGGACCGCCCTTTTTTTGTGGTGGCTAATCAACCACTTTGTGAGACCGTCATTTGAATGTGATTGTTACCTGCTACAACATGGCTGTAAGGGGGACCTCACGACTCTGCGATCAGTCAATGGCACATGGACACTTTATGGGTAATTGTTGTTGTACAGGAAGATGTAGAGGGAATGTGGGTATAAAAGAATGGATTGAAAAAAACAAGGATACTTGTAAATTATCTACTAGAAAATCAAAATTTTGAAATATTTTTTATCACTCCCTCTCTTTCTCACCCTCTCCTTCTTCATCACTTTCTTCTCCCTCTACTTCTCTCTCTCCCTCTCCTTTCCCTTATCTTTCTCCCTCTGCCTCTCCCTCTCTCTTTATCCCTTTACCTCTCCCTCTTTCCCTTCCTCTCTCTCTCTCTCTTACTTTATCCTTCTTCCTCTTCCTCTTCTCCCTCTCCTTCTCCTTCTCCCTCTCCATCTCCATCTCCTATTCCTTCCCCTCTCCCTGTTTCTCTTCCTCTCTCCTCCCATTCCCTCTCCTCCTCCTACCTAATATCATTCCCACCCCCTCCCTTCACCTCACCCCCGCCTCTCCCCCGTCGCAAGGACCCCGTCAGCACAGCGGACTATCAGTAACACCTCAAAGTCAGCGTTAGCGTCAGCACCGCCAAGGTAGCGTGAGGTTGCAGCCTATAATCACATTAAGGTCCTAACCTTAAAAAATAAGCCGTAGCGACAGTCAGCGGCGAAGTGTGACGTCACCAGCTCTCCTCTCGCCGCGCCAGTACTTTTTCTTATGCATTCAGAGAAACCTTGCGATTTCTTTCTGTCTTTCTTTTTCTTCTTTTCCTTCGGTTTTCGGCAATTTGGTCATTATTTTTTAATCTCTCTTTGTCTTTTTTTGTATTATTATGCTCTGGAGTATCATTTTTACTTTCTTTTTTTTTCTTTATAATAGAATTTAGTTTAGATTAGAATAGTGTATATAGGAGATTAAAATCGTTATGCTAATTTGAACTTCAACATTAAAAGATTCAAATATAATTCCTATATTGTAACTAGTTAACGAAACTTTTCTGTGGCTGAATTTCATAAACAAGAAATGCAGTTGTGATTTTTTGAACGGCGGAACGTGCAATTGCCAAGGTAATCCAATATTTCATGTCATTTTTTTCAAAGTCACCAGAATTCCTCGCTGTGCGAATAATATTATCAATCAGGTACGTGAGCAAATAGGCAAAGCGCTTTAATCAGAAATGGTGTGTCGTCATTTTTTTTTTTTTTTCAAAATATTAAATAGAATGGTGAGTGTATTTGACTTTCAGTTGCGGAGGAGGGGCGCATATGAGTGAGTGTGAGTGTGAGTGTAAGCTGAGTGTGAGTTCGTGAGTGAGCGAATGAGTTAATTAATTAATAAGTGAGTGAGTGAGTAAGTGTATGTGTGTGTGTGTGTGACCTATCCCTCCTATTAGTGTACATGATATACACGAGGTGTAAAACCCATTACAAGAAATCCAAACACGATAAAAATCCAACGAAAAAAAAAAAATAATAATAAAACTCGCTCAGATCCTGATAGATAAGCAAAAAAGGATTAATCCTGACCCTCCATATAAAAGGAGAAAAGAACACCTAAATTCGAGATCGCCAAAAGCCACAAATAAACATTCCTTCTGCCCCCTATCGGCCGCCACATCTCCCTGGGCGACGCGGACACAAACCCGAGGTCGCACTCTCCGGCAAGGCACGCGACCGTCTCACGCCTCCCTCTCCTCACCCTTTCTTGTCTATTCTTATTTCTTCGGCTTTATTTCATGTTGTTTCTTCTTCTTCTTCTTCTTCTTCTTGTCCTTTTTTTCGTTTTGTTGGTTCCTATCTTTCTTCATTCTTCTTCTTCTTTTTTTTTTTGTCTTAGTTCCGAGCGTTCTTTTGTTTTTTTGTTTTCTTTTCTTTCTTGTCTTGTTGGTTTTAGTTCTTTTCATTTTCCCCTTCTTCCTGTTCTCATTTTCAGTCCTTCTTCTTCGTTTTCTTTTTCTCCTTCTTCGATTCCAGTTCTCCTTTTTCTTCTCGGTTCTTTTTTTTCTTTCCTTCTTCTTCCTATCGTTTTCCTATCCTCCTCCTCCTTTTTTGTTCCAGTTTCTTCTTTTCCGTGGTTAGAGTCCTTCCACTTCTCTCCTCCTTCTTCTTCTTCTTGGTTCTCTTTCTTTTCTTATTCCTCCTCTTATCGTTTCTCCTTCTCTCTTTTTCAGGAATCCCCAATTTGTCCTGCCTGTAATGAAGCCCCTGAAGACACTGATCATCTGCTGTTGCATTGCCCAATAACAGCGATCCTGGGGGCTATAACACCATATATACAGCTGGTGAAACCTACACAAACTGGAGCAATAACATGATATTTGAGGTGTAAACCATACGATACTACTACTACCCCCTCAGCTGGAGTCCTTCTCCATCTCTCCTTCTTCCCCTCCTCGATTGACGTCCTACCCCTCCTCCTCTCTTCTCCTCTCCTCTCCTCCTACTCCAACCCCCACCCTACCCCTCCCCTCCCCTTCCCTCCAAGCCCCCCCTCCCCCACTCCCCCCCGCACGACCCGCTGTCGCCCGTGCGCCCACCGCGGGGACCACAGCCCGAGGCTATTGAAGACCACTGCATCGGCACCCAAAAACCTCAAAGCCCTTATTGGTGGATCCCGTTATCTGCAATGGCCATGGGATCACCAGACCAGAGTACGGGCTTCTGCTCCACTCGGCTGGCTGTCATTTGGAAGATTTGATTAATCTTTATTTTGCAAGGCTCGTGTATTTTCTCCTAAGTGATTTGTAGGTCAGTGTGGAAGGCATCGTTTTCTTGTTTTGTTTTATTCGTATGTATACTTTTTTTTTAATATTTGCAATTTGATGTGTTTCTTTGAATATTTTTTGTTAGTACGTGTGAAAGTTTTCTGTAATCTAGCGTCTATATCTATTTGTTATTTGTAAGTCAGTGTATAATGCCCTGTTTTATTTCATTAAGTCCTTTGTAAGTCATTTCTACTTTTGTAAGTCATGGGATAAATTATCTGTATTAGAGTATCTATTTTTATACGCTCGTAAGTTATTCACATTTTTGTAAGTTATTCATAAAAAAATATTTGCATGTCATTCCATCGGGGACATTTAGTAAAAGGAATGCGTTTGGGTTTTACTTTCTTTGCATGTTTTAAAATGCAGTTATCAAAAGTATTACAGTTATTCTCTCTGATATATTTTCATTATTATATAAGATATTCTGACTTTCCCTTTACGAATGTCAAGTTATTCTTCTTATCTCAAGAACTATGACTGGAATTTGCTTTGTAATTCTGAGATTTTTTTCTCTCTCTTTTGAAGTTCAGTTGATGATTATGAGTTGAATATGAAGATCTGATATATTGAATGATTATAAAATTAATTTTCATCTTGCTTTCTTCTCTTCTTATTGAGAGAATCAATAGAGGTTGAAGTCCGAAAACACTTTATTATGAGTCGTAAATTTTTCATAAGATATGAAATGTTTTTGCGATTCTGATTCATATAATTATATTTTGGTGTGTGTGTGTGTTTCTGTGTGTGTGTGTGTGTGTTTGTTTGTGTCTGTTTGTATGTGTGTGTGTTTGTGTGTGTGTGTGTGTGTGTGTGCGCGCGTACACAGACACCCGTGCAACACACACATGCACACGCGCGCACAATCAACCACAGAGGCGCCCATCCACGGCATTAATCTCGTTTACTCCCAAACCCTCTCTGTGGTAACGTGGCGTGACCTTCCCCTCAGCTACGGAGCCATCACCGCCCTCCTTCCTTCCCCTAGCAATGTTTTTTTTAGAATTCGTTCCAACACTATTTTCCAACCTACTCTCAGCGTATGGAATGTCGGTCAGATCATGGACAGGCATCCTGGTCAAAATCGGAATAGGCCTATATAAAAAAAAATGGTTTGTTATTTTTTTTCTTCAGATAGATTTAGGCTTAATGTCTATATCTTTTTTTTTGTATCTTGTTCACCTTGATTCCCTAACAGGTTTTATTACGTTATACAATAGGAGTCGTGACTGCTATGCCGGCAACCGTTCGGGTATTTGCGGCCCAATTAGCTAGTAAATCAGTAAAATCACCTGTTAATAGGTGTAAAGGAACAAATGACTTAATGATTCGCTAGTTGTTTCGTAATAGACTGAAGTGAGGGATTCGGAACGTGGTATATAGTGTACCTTTGTCTACTTTATAAAAAAAAAACTTTCTTAAAAGCTTTCTTAAAAGCCTAATAATTCTTACAAATGACTTATCAAAAATGAAATGACAAATAATCATACACTGACTTACAGAAGACTTACTTATACAAATAAAATTAATTTTATTATCAGTGAAAAGTATATACCAAAGGGTTTATCAGTCGACGTAAGTGTAAATATTTTTATCTTATTTTCTTTCATTGAAGATGTATATTATCCAATACAATCGTAGTATATAATTCAGTTGTAGTGATAATATCAGTCCCGACAATTCAATAAAACTCTAATAAGGTTCGGATATTTCATTAAGTAAATTTATTAGAAATAGCCCTTCAAGTTCAGAAGATTTAATATCTTACAAATCAAACATCGCATTACATTTCATCATCAAAGTCAGAATCAAAAATAAATGAGAGATCGTCAGTCACTGGGCCTACTGGTCATGCATAACATAGTGCATGAATGTTGCATAATCCCTGCATGAATGTTATTGCAAATGCTTACGTCTTCCCTCTGCACCGACGTACGCCTTCTGTCAGCGGCGGCCACAGGAAACGACAAGAACAACAAGAACAGGCGTTTCTTTTAGCCCTGTCGTTCATCAATCGATCATATGTCAATCTTCTTCCGTCTTCGCTTACCCTCTTCACCCCTCTTCTCCCCCCCCCCCTGAACCACGCCCCATTTACCCCCTTCCCATCCCTCTCCCCCTCGCTCCATTACCTCTTCTTCGCCTCCTTGCCCCCTCATCTTCTTCTTCCTTCGTTTCACTTGCTTCCTTTAGCTCTCTCCTCTCTCTCCTTTCTTTCTCCCTTTCTCGCTGTATTTCTCCACTCCATACTCCTTTCCCCCTCCTTCCACTACCTCTTTTAGCCTTCCTTCCCCTCTTTCCTCTCTCCTCCCCTCTCCCCTTCCCCCTCACTCCGTGACCCATTGCCCCCTTTACACTTCCTTCCCCTTCCCCATCGCCACGCTCACCCTCTCCCAGAGCCCCGTCCCTCGCCCTTTCCCCTAGAGCCAAACCCCCCTCACCCCCTCTCCCAGAGCCACGCCCCCTCACCCCTTCCCTAGAACCACGCCCCTCACCCTCCTTCCCTCCCCAGTGCCATACCCCATTCCCCTCCCCCCCCTAACCCTTCCCCAGAGCCATGCCTCACCCTTTCCCTAGAACCACGCCCCTGACCCTCCTTCCTCCCAGTGCCATACTCTTCACCCCCCCAACCTCTCCCCAGAGCCCAGCCCCTCACCCTCTTCCCCAGAGCCCCGCCTTGCCTCGGGCCCCTAACAACGCCACGCCCCTGAGAGGCTCGAGGGGGGAGGCGCGTATCCTGGTACCATCCGTGCACATCCTCCACATCCTCCTCCATAAGCCTTCCTCGGCTTCCCACCGCCCCCGTGACCTTGACCCCGCCGAAGGACGGGCGCCACGAGAATGAACAGGAGGTACTTCCTTTGTAATGGAGGCTCATTCAATTTGTCTGTCATGTACACACGCACGGACGTACAGACACGCTTCCTATTATTCTCGTTTTTAGATACACTTATCTCAGATAAGAGTAGATATTATTTCTGCGTATATACAACAATTGACATATGGAATATCTTCTTTTATGATAAAAATGCGTGATTTTTTATATCATATATATTTGCGTGTTGTATTTTTCCTCCACATGTACCTAAATACAGCCATATTTAGAGAAAAAAAACGTACACACAGATATACATGAATACAAATGACATATATACAAATCTAAAAATATTAAAAAGATAGAGTACATATCACATAGACAGACTACAACCTTATATTGCTTTTCTTTTCAGATAAGATTTTTCATCATATTCTATTTTCATTCACATTCACACACACACATATACACACACACACACACATCACACACATACACACTAACACTACTACACACACATTTATATATATATATATATATATATATATATATATATATATATATATATATATAAATGTGTGTGTGTGTGTGTGTGTGTGTGTGTGTGTATATTTATTTATTTTTTTTTTTTTTTTTGGGGGGCATACAACCAACACATTCCCGCTTCAACACTCAAAGTGCAAACAATCAAATAGACACATAATTACGTTTTTGTATATCTACGAAACACACAAACACACACACATGCACTGCACTCAAACTCCCAAACAAAACAAACACAAATTAATCTACTCTTTATATACGCAACACATTTACACATAAATTAACTTTAACTTATACACAACCCAAATCCATTCACACTATATATACGCAACACACAAACACACACACAAATACACATGAACTCACACCAACAAACAAACAAACAAACACAAAGCCCATACACCTACGACGAAACCCCCGCGAACCATCCCAGGACACTGCGAGTCACACAGCCAGCGACATCCACATATGCAAATGAGTGGGAGGAGGAGGAGGGGGAGGGAGGGGACAGGCAGCGAAAGGGAGAAAGTAAACCCAAATAAATATTCATCTCAAAATCAAAATATTTTGGGGACGGGGGCGGGGAGAGGGGGGAGGGGCACCTATATACTCGATATCTCTTCAGGGTCTGATTGTCTTAGTTATGATGTCACTTCCTTTGACACGCTCTCTGATGTCTTGGGAAGATTCCGCGGGGATGACAAGGGGGGGAGGGGGGTGGGGGATGAGGATGGAAGGGGGGGGTGGGGGATTAACATAGCTTATCTCAAATCTAACATCACATTAATGATCGAAATAAAATCGTGTTAAATAAAATATGTATATAAAATATTTATATACCTATTGTATGAATAAAATGAAATAAATAAGAATAAATAGATATAAAGATATGAATATAAGAATGAGAATCTGTATTTTTTCTGCCACGCACATAAACACATTTAGACCTACATACAGACACATCTCACGATTTGGCACATAAAATCCAAACAGTTTTTCCAAACTTATTTTCAATGTTCACATCTTCCTGTTCCATTTCCTTAATATTTCAAAACTTCCCTTAATATTTCCCTAAATTTTCCTCCTTAATTAATATTTCCCTTGTAATTACCCTATATTTCTCATAAACATCCTTTCACATTCCCCTCAAAATCTACCTTAATATCTCCCTCAAAAAAATTACCTTAACACATCAATCAGCATTTCTTCTAATATTTCTTACAAAATTCACCTTAACCCCTTCCCTCCAAAATTTCCCATAATATTTCCCTAAAAAAATAAAAATCCCCCAAGTCCTCCTCCAAAATCTCCCATAATATTTCCCTAAAAATAAAAAAATCCCCCTAGTTCTTCCCTCCAAAATCTCCCATAATATTTCCCTAAAAAAATAAAAATCCCCCTAGTTCTTCCCTCCAAAATCTCCCATAATATTTCCCTAAAAAAATAAAAAATCCCCTAGTTCTTCCCTCCAAAATCTCCCATAATATTTCCCTAAAAAAATAAAAATCCCCCTAGTTCTTCCCTCCAAAATCTCCCATAATATTTCCCTAAAAAAATAAAATCCTAGTTCTTTCCCCTCCAAAATCTCCCCATAATATTTCCCTAAAAAAATTAAAATCCCCTAGTTCTTTCCCCCTCCAAAAATCTCCCATAACATTTCCCTAAAAAAATGAAAATCCCCCCTAGTTCTTCCCTCCAAAATCTCCCATAATATTTCAAAAATAAAAACTTCTAGTTCTTCCTCTAAAATCTCCCACAATATTTCCCTAAAGATAACAAAATCAGTTCTTTCCCCAAAAATCTCCCACAATATTTCAAAAGAATAAAACTTCTCTAGTTCTTCCCTCCAGGGCCCCTCTCATCTCTCCACTCCGCATCCCCTTTTAGTCACGCGCCGCTGGCAGCCAGGCTGAGAGGTTATCAGCCCTCGCCTCTTCCCGCGATAATAACGCTGTGATTACTTAAGTACATCTCATTATCATAAAGGCACACGAGGAGGCCCGAGGATGACATGATTTAGGAAGAGCCCTTCGGGAGGGAAGGAGGGCGGAGGATGTGGGGGAGGGAGGGAGGGAGGGCGGAGGAAGTGTGGGGGGGAGGGAGGGAGGAGGGAGAGGAGGAAGTGGGGAGAGAGGGAGGGCGGGAGGAGGTGGGGGAGGGTGGGAGGGCGGAGGAGGAGGTGGGGGAGGGAGGGAGGGCGGAGGAAGTGTGGGAGGGAGGGAGGGCCAGGGGGGATGGGTGGGATGAGGAGGGTGAGCGGGAAAAGGAGGGAGGAGGAGGAAGAGAAGAGCAGGTGGAGGATGTGAGAATCAGAAACAGTGGCATTAAGGTTCTCCTCAAGACTTTTTTCTGAATATCATTAAGATTCCATAATTCTTCTCATTTTCTGTCTAGCTCTTTCTCTGATGTTTTTTTGTTGTTTGTTTACTTGCTATTCTTCTCCATCTTCATTTTTCTGCTCCATATCATTAACATCATCATTTATGTGCTTTGTTTCCGTCTTCTATCGCTCCTTCTTTTACTACTTTCTCTGCTTCTTCTTTTTTTCTTATTATTATTATTATTGTTGTTTTCTTCTTCTTTTTGTTCCTCCTTTCCTTTCTTTTTTTTTCTTTCTTTCTTTCTCTACCCCTTCTGTCGCCCCTTGTCCTTTCTATGCCTTCCCCCTCCCCCTTCCCGCTCTTCTCCTCCCACACCCCATCCCTTCACCCTCCTCCGTAATCCCACTCCCCCCTCCCCTCCCCCTCCCCCATCCTGCCCTTCTTCCGTCTTCCAACCCTTCTCCACCTACCTCCTTCCCCACCCTCATCCCCCTCTCTTCTACCCCCCTATTCCCCTCCCCTTCATTCCTCCCCTTCTCCTCTCTCTCTCCCCCTACCTATTCCTTCCTCTCTCCCCCTCCCTCCCCGCCCTCAATCTCCTTCTCACCTCCCACACTCTCACCCTCTTTCCGTAATCCCGCGTAGTGTGGCTTCTCCGGACGCTCCCCTTCCTTCCCTTCGCCCCCCATAAAGCTCCCCTTCAAGTACAACCTTCGGCTCGTAAACCTCTTCGCAACCCCTTCAGCTCCTCTGCTTCTTTTTCCTGACTTATTTTTGTTTGTTTGTGTTTGTTTGCTTGTTTGTTTGTTTGATTGTTGTCGAGTCGATTTATCCTGTTTATTTGTTTGTTTGTTCTACTGGGTTTTATTGTCTCTATCTTTTTCTATGTCTTTTTTTTACTTCTCATTTTTGTCTCCCTATTTTCACCCTCTTGTCCCAAGACTTTTTTTTCCCCACAACTTTTCTATATCTACCTGTACTTCCTTTACTCTTTTCCATTTTCTCCCTTTTACCCCAAACTACGTTCTTCTATCGAATTCCCTCCCCTTTTTCTCTCAACTACACGCTCTATCTACTTTCTTCTCCTCTCCTTTCTATTTTTCCCTCTAACTACAACTTTCCCTCGCATCTTTTCCCCACTTTCCCCCCCACACAGGCTCTCTAAATCTACTTCTACCTCCCCCCCCTCCCCGTATTTTCCCCCCGCACTGCACCCTTGGAAGAAAAACGTAACCCAACCTTCCGACACGACTTGATTAAAGGGTCTCTTTTCGGCCTCATTATGCACGAATGACACATCTCGAACGAGGTTAAGCGCGAGAGACATCTAGCGGTGGCGTTTGCGGCCGGAGACTCACTCTGCGTAACAGGTCTGTAAGCGACCGCAGGGATGAGGTGCGCG
>BOPN01000963.1:297500-312500 GCA_017312705.2 Penaeus japonicus
TACCTACTAATATAATTATGTGCATGTCTGTCCGAATGTCTGTGTGTGTAGGTTTGTCAGGTGTTTGTCCGTTGTATTTGTGGTATAATTGACATATATTTGTTTGTTTGGGCATCTATCTGTTTGCATGTACTACGGCTAGCTTGATCACATCTGTCTGACTATCCTGCGCATCCTTCATTCCTTTTATACCTCTATTTTAAATGAATGAGAACAAAAAAAAACATTAACTGAATCTCAAAACACGAGTACATAAGACCCTTCCAATCCTCCCCTCCCCCTCTACCCCCACCCCTCCCCTCCCCAACCCCACTCCCCCACCCTCCCCTAGAAATGCCGTAATGGCCATTATGTAATCACGTGTATCACCGGACGCAAGAATCTCAGCTGACAAGGGCGCTTGGCTGTTCGGCTCCATGGGACACCTGGGAAATTTCTCTCTCGTGACCACCAGCGCGCGACGCCTCCACTTTTGTGTGACATTCTGCAACTGTCATTCTTCTTGGCCTACTTCTACCGCCTATTCACCCCCCACCCCCTACCCTCCCCCTCCCCTATTCCCCAACCTCCATGACTTAAACACCCCCCCGCCCCCCTTGAAAAGCCGCGGGAAATGGATAACGCGATGTCTGTAAAATTTTTTTCCTTGTTATCGTTACACTTTCATTTCGTTTCATGTATAGGTATGCGTGAGGTCGAGTATGACGCAATCTTGATGTTCCACATTTGTTTGGAACGTCACGGATGTGAAGAAATCTGAGTGTCCGTGCTATACTTACATCCATGAGAGAGCAGAAACACGCCGGATACATCATCTCTTTCAAAACGAACATTTTAATACCGGTTCTGTCCAGTAAGAAAGAGGATAACAAAACTTTTGAAGTGCAATATCTGGGCCTCGCAATACTCTGCTTGGAACGGAAAATGTTTTAGCCCCTAACAATAGACTAAACAAAAGGTTAGTGAAAACAAACGAGCATCGACACTAGTTTCGAATGCGTTCTGGCGAGTTCAATAGATGCATTTCGGGGAATCCAAACCATTTCTTTTTTATGAAATAACACGACTCTGCTTTCTAATATCCAAAGGTATCTACTCTGCCTAGTGGTACATGACTGACCAGAGGTTTGAGTATATATTTCAAGGGTGTTGACTATACATTCAAATGCTTTCAGACAATCAGTTATGCAACACCAAAACATCACGGAGAAAACTTTTCACATGCATTTTTTTAAAACAAGCAACGAGTTTTGTAAATGCCAGATGCAACACAGAACATTCTGCGGGGAGTCACTACAACGAATCAGTTGCAACAATCGCAAGAGACCCTAAACAAGACCTTGATGTGTGATTGGTAATTGCACAATGTGGCAATAGAGGAGGAGGGGTGGGGGGGAGGCGATACACGTGATAAAAGAGGCAAAAAAAGAGAAAATAGAAAGAGGAGAAAAATAATGACAAGAGAGCGTGAAGGACTTACTCTTTATATTCATACGAGCAGTTTCTTCATCTATTCTTATTTTTCTTCTCTTTCCTTTCCTTCCTTTCGTAAATTGAACATCTATGCCATGCAATTTAATAACCATCAAGAGTATCGTTTAGGACCAATGCTTGCACACTGTAATTGAAATGCACATGCAATGCATACGCTGTTCCCATGTGAGTGCATGCACGCAAGGACTGCACACAAGCTGGGAAGGTCAGCCAGTCATGCCTGGATACAAGAGCAGGTGATACATCACGTCGCTAAATGGCACAGCAAATAGCCCTCGACCCTCCGCCCTTGTCTCTCCCGGCACCCCCACCCCTGCACCCTGTCCTCTCTCTCTCTCTCTCTCTCTCTCTCTCTCTCTCTCTCTCTCTCTCTCTCTCTCTCTCTCTCTCTCTCTCTCTCTTTCTATCTCTCTCTCTTCTCTTTCTCTCTCTCTTTCTCACCCCCTCATTCCCTGCCTCCCTGCTCCCTCCTGCCTTCCTCTTCCTTCCTTGTTCCTTCTCATTTCTCTTCCTTCCTTCTTCTGTCCTCAGTCCCTCCTCCCTCCTTTCCTTCCTCACTTCCTCCTCCCTCCTTCCCCCTCCCTCCCCCTCCCTCCTTCCCTCCTACCTCCTTCCCTTCCTCCCTCCCCTCCTTCCTCCTCCTGCCCCTCCTACCCTCCTTCTTCCTTCCTCCCCGCTCTTTTCTCTCTCCCTCCCTCCTCCCCTCCCCTCCCTTCCACCCTTGTAACCCCCCTTGACACCCAGATCCCCCTCTCACCCTTTGTAATCTCTCCTAACACTCGGGTCTCTCCTTCCTCTTGTAGTAGCCTCACCCATACAGCCAGATCTCCTCCTCTTTCCCTGTATTCTCCTTTTCCAGAAGTCTCCCCACGCCACCAGGCCCTCCCTAGATCTCCTCTCCCCTTCCCTGTATTCTCCCCTTTTCCAGAAGACTCCCCACGCCACCAGGCCCTCCCTAGATCTCCTCTCCCCTTTCCTGCAATCCCCCCTTTCCCCTCATCGACAGTACCTCTCCCCCACCTCTCCTCTCGCAGTCTCCCCAACCCTTAAATCCTCCCTCTCCCTCTTCTACCCCCCACCCCCTTACCCTCTCCCTTCCCCCTCAGAGAAGAAAAAAATATAAAAACGGAGAAAAAGGCCAAATACTGACCGTTCTCTGACCTTTTGTGTCCGTAGAAAAGTGGTGAAGAATTGGGACAAAGAAAAGGCGCGAGGAGGGAGAATAGAGAGTGATGGAGGAATAGAGGGGGAAGGTGATAAGAGGAGGAATAGAGAGGGAGAGGGAAGGTGAGAGGATGAGGAATAGAGAGGGAAGGTGAGAGAAGGAGGAATAGACAGGGAAGGCGAGGGAAGGTGAGAGAAGGAGGAATAGACAGGGAAGGCGAAACGAGGAGGAATAGAGAGGGAATGAAAGGGAAGGCGAGAGGAGGAAGAGTAGAGAGGGATGGAGGAATAGAGGGGGAAGGTGAGAAGAGGAAGAACAGACACGGAAGGAAAGAGAAAAAGGGTGAAGGAGAAATAATGATGGAAGGAGAGAGGAGGAGGAATAGAGAGGAAAGGAGAGAGGAGGAAGAATAGAGAGGGAAGAAGACAGAAAGAGGAATAGAGAAAGAAGGAGAAACGAAAGAGAAGGAGACTGAGGAATAGATAGGGAGAGAAGAAGCAAAGGAGCTTTAGAAGGAAGAAGAGACGAAGCAAGAAAAGAGGCAATGAAGCACAAGAATAAAAATGACGAAACAGGAGATACGAGGGAAAGTAACTGAAACAAGAGCCATATGAACAGCATGGGGAGGGACAAGATGAACAAATAAAGAAAGGAATACACAAAATAGTAAATAAATGAATGAATGAACGAATGAATAAATAAATAAAAATCAATGAACAAACAAACAAGTACACAACTAAGCAAATACAGATTAAAACAAACAAGTAAATATATGAATAAATAGATTAAAAAGTAAATTAATAAAAATAGATAAATAAACACATCAAAACACAATTAACAAAAGGCATATATAAATAAACAGAAAAATTAATAAGGATAAGATTTCTTTTTTTATCCCAGAAAAGAATTATACATCTATTCTTAATTGAATTGAATGAAAAGAACAACAACAAAAATAAAGAAATAAAATCAAATAAAAACAAATATAAAGAGACAGAGACAGAGACAGAGACAGAGACAGAGACAGAGACAGAGACAGAGACAGAGACAGAGACAGAGACAGAGACAGAGACAGAGACAGAGACAGAGACAGAGACAGAGACAGAGACAGAGACAGAGACAGAGACAGAGACAGAGACAGAGACAGAGACAGAGACAGAGACAGAGACAGAGACAGAGACAGAGACAGAGACAGAGACAGAGACAGAGACAGAGACAGAGACAGAGACAGAGACAGAGACAGAGACAGAGACAGAGACAGAGACAGAGACAGAGACAGAGACAGAGACAGAGACAGAGACAGAGACAGAGACAGAGACAGAGACAGAGACAGAGACAGAGACAGAGACAGAGACAGAGACAGAGACAGAGACAGAGACAGAGACAGAGACAGAGACAGAGACAGAGACAGAGACAGAGACAGAGACAGAGACAGAGACAGAGACAGAGACAGAGACAGAGACAGAGACAGAGACAGAGACAGAGACAGAGACAGAGACAGAGACAGAGACAGAGACAGAGACAGAGACAGAGACAGAGACAGAGACAGAGACAGAGACAGAGACAGAGACAGAGACAGAGACAGAGACAGAGACAGAGACAGAGACAGAGACAGAGACAGAGACAGAGACAGAGACAGAGACAGAGACAGAGACAGAGACAGAGACAGAGACAGAGACAGAGACAGAGACAGAGACAGAGACAGAGACAGAGACAGAGACAGAGACAGAGACAGAGACAGAGACAGAGACAGAGACAGAGACAGAGACAGAGACAGAGACAGAGACAGAGACAGAGACAGAGACAGAGACAGAGACAGAGACAGAGACAGAGACAGAGACAGAGACAGAGACAGAGACAGAGACAGAGACAGAGACAGAGACAGAGACAGAGACAGAGACAGAGACAGAGACAGAGACAGAGACAGAGACAGAGACAGAGACAGAGACAGAGACAGAGACAGAGACAGAGACAGAGACAGAGACAGAGACAGAGACAGAGACAGAGACAGAGACAGAGACAGAGACAGAGACAGAGACAGAGACAGAGACAGAGACAGAGACAGAGACAGAGACAGAGACAGAGACAGAGACAGAGACAGAGACAGAGACAGAGACAGAGACAGAGACAGAGACAGAGACAGAGACAGAGACAGAGACAGAGACAGAGACAGAGACAGAGACAGAGACAGAGACAGAGACAGAGACAGAGACAGAGACAGAGACAGAGACAGAGACAGAGACAGAGACAGAGACAGAGACAGAGACAGAGACAGAGACAGAGACAGAGACAGAGACAGAGACAGAGACAGAGACAGAGACAGAGACAGAGACAGAGACAGAGACAGAGACAGAGACAGAGACAGAGACAGAGACAGAGACAGAGACAGAGACAGAGACAGAGACAGAGACAGAGACAGAGACAGAGACAGAGACAGAGACAGAGACAGAGACAGAGACAGAGACAGAGACAGAGACAGAGACAGAGACAGAGACAGAGACAGAGACAGAGACAGAGACAGAGACAGAGACAGAGACAGAGACAGAGACAGAGACAGAGACAGAGACAGAGACAGAGACAGAGACAGAGACAGAGACAGAGACAGAGACAGAGACAGAGACAGAGACAGAGACAGAGACAGAGACAGAGACAGAGACAGAGACAGAGACAGAGACAGAGACAGAGACAGAGACAGAGACAGAGACAGAGACAGAGACAGAGACAGAGACAGAGACAGAGACAGAGACAGAGACAGAGACAGAGACAGAGACAGAGACAGAGACAGAGACAGAGACAGAGACAGAGACAGAGACAGAGACAGAGACAGAGACAGAGACAGAGACAGAGACAGAGACAGAGACAGAGACAGAGACAGAGACAGAGACAGAGACAGAGACAGAGACAGAGACAGAGACAGAGACAGAGACAGAGACAGAGACAGAGACAGAGACAGAGACAGAGACAGAGACAGAGACAGAGACAGAGACAGAGACAGAGACAGAGACAGAGACAGAGACAGAGACAGAGACAGAGACAGAGACAGAGACAGAGACAGAGACAGAGACAGAGACAGAGACAGAGACAGAGACAGAGACAGAGACAGAGACAGAGACAGAGACAGAGACAGAGACAGAGACAGAGACAGAGACAGAGACAGAGACAGAGACAGAGACAGAGACAGAGACAGAGACAGAGACAGAGACAGAGACAGAGACAGAGACAGAGACAGAGACAGAGACAGAGACAGAGACAGAGACAGAGACAGAGACAGAGACAGAGACAGAGACAGAGACAGAGACAGAGACAGAGACAGAGACAGAGACAGAGACAGAGACAGAGACAGAGACAGAGACAGAGACAGACAGACAAACAAACACAAAAGCACGCGTTATATTCATTGGAAATGTTTTCGTGAATATATTGAATTCCGAGAAAGCAATTTTCGTTGGGTTCTTCCTTTCGGCAAAATAGTTTCCCTACGATTAAGTAACCCGTGTACCGTTCCCCTGTCCCGATTCCCTGTCCCGTTTCCCTGTCCAGTTCTCTTGTCCCGATTCCCTTGTCCCACTTCCCTGTCCCGTTACCCTGTTTCGTTACTGTTTCTATTACTGTTTCCCCTGGTTTTACTGTCTCGTTTTCCTGCTCTGTCCCCTGTCCCGTTCCCCTGCCTCGTTTCCCAATCTCGTTCCCAGTCTCGGTCCCTGTCTCGGCCCCCGTGTCACTTTCTCGTTTCCCCCGTCTCGTTTCCTTGTTGCGTTGCCCTGCCTCGTTCCCCTGTTACCTTTCCCTATCTCGTTTCCCCGTCTCGTTCCCCTGCCTCGGTCCCCAATCTCGTTTCCCTGCCTCGTTTCCCTGTCTCGTTCTCCTGCCTCGGTCCCCTGTCTCGTTCTCCTGTCTCGTTTCCCTGCCTCGGTCCCCAATCTCGTTTCCCTGTCTCGTTCTCCTGTCTCGTTTCCCTGCCTCGTTCCATTCCTACGTTTCCCCGTCTTAATTCCCTCCGTACCAACAGTCAACCTGCGAGAAACTGACAAGAACATATGGCGTTGACGTCGAATTTCGAGTGAAAAAAGAGACTCTTTATCGTTCGCGGTCTCGTAGTTTCGAACGAAGTCAAATGCAACGAAGCAACAAGAATGGAATCATCTTTCGGACGAAAATAGCGTGACGGTAGATAAGGCTTAGCTAGGTTGGTTTAGTGGATGGGTGGATGGTTAGTTGGGTGATGGGATAGTCGAGTGGATAGTCATGTGGATGATTGGATAGTCGGGTGGATAGTCATCATGTGGATGATTGGATAGTCACGTGAATGATTGGATAGTCGGGTGAATGTTTGGTGGGTTGGTGACTGCTTGGTTGGGTGGATGGTCAAGTGGATGGCTGGATGGTTGGGAGGTTAGGTGGATGGCCATGTGGATGATTGGTGGCGTTTAGGAAAATCTGTTTTGATATCCTGTTTGTGGTTATCATTGGGTGTTTTCTATGGTGACGCCAGTAGTGATGTTAATGGTGATGTCATGATAGTTGTCGTAAATGCAATGCTAATGGTGAAAGGTGGTGGTAGCGTTGATATGGTGTTGATGATGATGATGATGGTGATAATAATGATAATGATTATGATTACGATTATTATTGTGATTATGATGATGATAATGATGATCTTAATTATATTCGTAACAATGATTCTTGATGATCATTATTATCACAACAATACCAGCACCACAGGTTTTATCACTACTGCAACTGCTGCCGATAATGACAACAACAAAAAGGTCATAAATCATTTTACTATCATCGTTATCAACGTTATTACACTAGCGGCAAACATATTAGTATCAGTTTCAATATCAAAATCAACATGAATTCCAATTTCCTCAACGTTGATAAATCTAACGATAAAGGGAACCACAAAACCCAAAGTTAAAACACACAACCCTAACTCTCTTTTATATAGACTCCAAAAGAGGATCTAAACCCTTATTTTTTTTCTTCCTCCGCTCCCTGAATACCTTACTAACGACTCCTCCTATTGAACAAACCCTTTAAATCTTTTTCGTTTTTATTCTACGTTCCTCTTGATATTCCAAACAGAAAAACATAAAAACAGTTTTTTTTATTTTTTTTCATCTTCTTCAGTCTCTCTCTAACCGCGTTCCCCCGAAAATCCAATGCTTGATTTTCCGTCCGATTCGTGCAATTGCATCGAAGTTGCTACCGCTCGCTACGGGTTCGTTCGAGCGTCGGGCCTCGGGTTATAAAGGGCATGTTACGTGTGTAGGTTCGAGCAATTACCGCGGGAGGGGTTGGCTGGAAGGGGTTGGCTGGCTTCTAGGCCTCGGCGAAGGCGGGGGCGGGGGGGTGCTCGGTGACTGGGTGGAGAGGGAGGCAGACGTTGCTCTTGTTGCTAATGTTGCTACTGGTGACGTTGTTGGTGTTGTTGCTCTGGTTGATGTTGTATTGATGCTGTTGATGTGATTGTTACGGTGTTGCTAGCTAGTACTGCATTATTGTTGTTGTTGTTATTGTTTTATTTTTTTATTGACGTTGTTATTGCTTCTTATTGCTGTTGGTGGTGTTGTCCATATTTTTATGATGTTGTTGCAACCGAAGTTAGTGCAATATGTGTGCAATTTACACCTTTCCTACGATATACGTAATTGAACGCTGATTATTACAGTCGTTGCAGAACAATATTTATGCTATGCTACAGGCGATGAAAAAATAACAGATGGCATTAATAACATAACACAAGACCCCGGAATACGCACAGCAGCAGAAAACCCACGAAAAGCTTCACAATCCCGGAACAGCTGCAGCATGAGAAGCAGCCCTTTCAGTAACAGTAGTATTCACTCTTAGCAATTTATCCCCAGCATTCATTTCAGAGTGAAGTTACGTAAGCCCTGCGCCGGGAGGAAGGATCGCGCTCGTCTCGCGTGAAAGTGACTCCTGCTTTTACTACGGAGGTCCGAGTGTTGCAGGGAGGAATCTATTGCTTGAGTGCATTTAAAGCGTATATTGCTTTTACCTGCAATACATTGAAAACGTTCAAAATTCCGTATCAATAACCTAGAACATCTGCAATATATATATATATATATATATATATATATATATATATATATATATATATATATATATATATATATAAAACGTCCACGATTTCATATTCCTTTAATTTAATATATATATATATAATAGCCCCTTATATTTGATCTGCAACATTTTCATTGTATCGCAGCATCTAAGACACATTCTCCAGACACGTCCTCGGGTGACCTACTTAGCACAAGCTTAGCAGTAACAGTCGCGCAAGCAAAACCAGTTGTTGCACAGGTCATTTCTGGTTGGCAACCCGACCTGGTTCGGTTGCACGGTTTGCAGACCTGTTGACTTTTAGATGACTGAGCTCAATGGGCAGGTTAGGAAGGCTGCCTAAGAATAATGCACAGGGTATGGCAGTGAACTCCGAGTCTGTGACCTACTATGACCTGGATATGTTGACATTTTGAATAAAAATACGATAAAAAAACATTGGACAATTTCTCTATAATCAGATTTTATTTTTCAAAGTGCAAGGAAAGATATTTACAAATTTGCGAATGCTACAATAACGTAACAATATCAGGTCATTTATTCTAACACTACCTAGAAAAACACCGCTTTACAGCAGGTAAACCACTGCTTAAAAAAAAAAAAGCAACACCACGAAACTCTTTAAAAAGTGGAAGCAGTTGGTCTCATTCTCTTGAAAGTCGAGGATAAAATATGCCTTGTTATTGCAAAAAAAATGCCTCTATTACCTAACTTCACATTCTTTTTCTTTCAACATTTAACATTCAATATCTCCTTCGATAAGCGCCCTGCAATCTCGGAATTTTCAACAGCTCATTGTCGAAGAGAGACAACGAATTATAAGAAAGGCCTAAACTACTAGTTATGCAATCTGCATACAAATCGTGTCACGAGTGAGAGCACTTTGCAACGAAGATGCAATAAGGACACCCCGAAGAGAAAATAAAGAAGTTACATAATATGAAATGCCTCACTGAACCTTGACACGGTAATATAGTCATAATTACCCATCTTGTTCCCCCATTGTAGAAGCGTCAGGCAGACAAACACACAATTGACTGCTAGACAGGGAAATCATCACATCCGGCGTATACCCTCTGTTGGTTGCAATTATGTGTAATGTATAGTATATTTCTCTCCCATTCTCTCTCTCTCTCTCTCTCTCTCTCTCTCTCTCTCTCTCTCTCTCTCTCTCTCTCTCTCTCTCTCTCTCTCTCTCTCTCTCTCTCTCTCTCTCTCGTTCTCTCTCTCTGTCTCTCTCTCTCTCTCTTTATTTATCTATCTATCTATATATATATATATATATCTACCTATCTATCTATCTAACTATCGATCTACCTACCTACCTATCAATCTATACTTTTTCTTTTTTTTTTTCTTTTTTCCCAATCTCTCTCCTCGCAACCCCCCCCCAAGTCCAGACGCTTCCCAAAGTCGAGCGCGCCGCCCGAAGGACAACGTGCCTGCGATGGTTTAAACGGTTCTCTTTAAAGATGTCTAATTATCTCCTTGTTTGCTGGGCCTTTTCTTTGCCGAGGGGGGAGGGGGAAGGGGGGTGCGAGGGAGAGAGGGGGAGGGGTCATTCAGCTTTTAAATGTTACTCACCTCTGTCCCTTTTCTATGTGTTGGGGAGGGGGGAAGGAAAGGAGGGGGAGGGGGAGGGGTGGGAAGGCGGAGAAGGGGAAAGTGAGACTTGGGGGTCAGGAAAGGGAAGGGGGATTAGGGAGGGGGGAGAGGTTAGGAAGGGGAATGGGGGAAGGGGTGGGGATGAGTGGGGAAATAGGGGGGCGGGGGAGGTAGGCAAGAGAAGGAAAATGGTAAACAATGAAGGAGGGAGGGGAAAGGAGAGGGAAAGAGGAATGCAGAAAGGAGGGAAAGAGGAGTTGTGGAAAGGCAAATGAAATAAAAGGTATAGGAAGGGGAAGAGGGAAGATGGGGAAAATTGAGAGGAAAGGAAACGGAAAGAAGGAAGAGAGGAGGCGGAGAAAGGAGGAAGAGGGGAAGGGAAGAGGAGGGAAGGGTCGATGGGCGTTTTGAGGGGAAGAGCAGACAGTGAAAAGCAGAGTCCGACCGTTAAGGGGAGCCTGTTGCCTTTGGGATGGGCGAGCGTGCGTTGTTGTTGTTTGTTGTTGCTGTTTATCTCTCTCGCTTTTCATTAACTCTTTGTTTCATTTCCTTTAGCTTCTCCACTTTCTATCTCGCGTTTTCGTTTTGTTTGTTTGTTTGTTTGTTTGTTTGTTTGTTTGTTTTTTCTTATCTTTATCTCCTTGAATTTTTCGTCGTTTTATATTCTCTCTCATTACCTTTCTCTCTCTCTCTCTCTCTCTCTCTCTCTCTCTCTCTCTCTCTCTCTCTCTCTCTCTCTCTCTCTCTCTCTCTCTCTCTCCCTCTCTCTCTCTCTCTCTCTCTCTCTCTCTCTCTCTCTCTCTCGTTTTCTCTCTCTCTCTCTCTCTCTCTCTCTCTCTCTCTCTCTCTCTCTCTCTCTCTCTCTCTCTCTCTCTCTCTCTCTCTCTCTCTCTCTCTCACCCTCACTCTCACTCTCACTCTCACTCGCTCACCTAATTTACCTCTCTATCACCCGAGGGCCACACACATCCTCCCAAAAGACGCCCCACCCCGCATGCCTTACTTCCCACCGCATGCAAAGTGACAGCCCAGCATAAACAATGAAACACATTGCATTAGCTTGCATTCGTCTCCTAAATGAAGTGTCAGAAGCAGAAGGGTTAAGGGGGGTCGAGGGGTGCTTAGAGGAGCCGAGAGGAGCTGAGGGGAGCTGAGGGGAGCCGAGGGGAGCCGAGGGGAGCCGAGGGGGAGCCGGGTGATGGGATGGCAAAGGGGATGCTATTGTCCAGAAGTCTAGGGGAAGCCAACGCCAATTTTTAATTCTGCGTTACGTCGCGCGGGTCTTGAAGAGGAAGGAGAAGTTTCGGGAAAATCTTAAGAGTGGCGAGGATTATTCATATTTTTTCTCCTTTTTCTAATACGTTTTCATTTGATCATTATTCATTTTCATAAATATTTTTTTTCTGGATGTTGGTAATTTGCCACTCATCCTGGTGTAAAAGTCGATGAAAGAATATAATTTTCGCGATGAGTGGATTGCATCGAATTCCGCGAAATTTACAAGCCGCCAAATTGCACAGCGGAGCAATTTCTATGTCGTTATCTCCCCATATTCATCCTCAGGGGATTTTCACCGATATTTTGTTTTGCAAATTGACGCGGAAATTTCCTTTCGAAAATGCTTCACGCTGAGATTTGAATTGTGAATTGTATGATGAATATTCTGTGGGACTAAAAAAAATAAAGATGTTCAGCAATTATTACAAAAAAAAACATTATTATTTCCTTTCGATTATATATCAATCACAGAATCTGCCATCATATTAATTCCAGGATCCCTGATTATTGCATTAACACGTTGCGTAATAACTTCGATAATTGACCTGGCGACGATTGCCATAATCATCAAGAGGACCATTTTGATATGTCATCAGACCCTCCAATAACTATTTCGTATTTGTCACTTGAATTTCGGAACCGAAGCCGCCCGAAGTCAACTCAAAAATAAAACAAAAATCGAGCGCAAAATTTCAATTTCCATCCATTTATAAACAAATTATTTCGAAACAGGACAATTAATGCAGGCGAGGCGTGTTGCCAATAGTTGCAGACCGCGCTTGCCATTCACGTGATCAGTGTTATCATTATTGTCATTATCATATATATAAACTATTTTTGTTTATTAATATCATCAGCCTTTTCAATTGCTGACTGATAACCAGCGAGTCTGACAGAGCGAGTGAAATGGAAATTAATCATGGATTAGTCCAGGGAGAGGAGAAAAAAACATGCTTAAGAAATGCGATTTCTCTCGTCAGGAAATACGAGTTTTATATGACGAGCCAAAGTATGTATGAGTGCCTGGCAAAGTTTTTTTTTTTTTCTTTCTTTCTTTCTTTCTTTCATAAACTATCATGAATATACTTATCGTGTATGTGCATTTAAGTCTATTGGTTATCAGGGTTTTTTTCTTTCTTTTTTTACGCGTATAAAAACATTACATTTATATCTAACACACGTACGTTCACTTACATACCTCTTAACACGCACATAACTCTATTTATGTTTATGAAGTATTTAAATAAAATAAGAAAAACAAGCTATTTTCGAGAATTTATGCAAATTGAATCACGTTGAAATGTGGCTTATATTATATTTTTCTTTCATCTCACTAAGAAAATATAACAAGTTACTTGGCCATTAGCATAAAGTAACATATGCAAATCGGATTCCCATATCTACAGGGCGCTTCTGGTTGGGATCAAAATAACTAAACTATTCCCATAAAGTATGGAAATTCTTGTGAGACAAAGTTATCGCCGGGAAGATGGGGAGATAATCCGAATTCCCTTTAGGTTTAGATCCCTCTTGTCACCCCCCCTCCCTTCCCCTCCCCCTCCCCCTTTTCTCTCTCCCCTCCCACTAGAAAAAATAAATAAAAGGAAATAAATAAAAAGGCCTTTTATCAGTCTTGTACCATCCCTCGCTCCCTCTTTTCACTCTCCATCTCGACATTCCCTCGATCCTCTCTCCCTCTCGCTGTTGCAAACGCCTTTGCACTTTGCCCTCTGCCTCGCACCTCATCAGCCGCCCTCCTTAATTTGCAACATTAATTCTCTTCTCCCCATCTCCCATCCCCACCCTCTCCCCCTCATCCATTCCTCTCCCCTCCCCCCCTCTCCCCCTCCCCCCTCCCCCTCAACCCCATTTCCCTTCGCGTCTCCCCTTCGACACACCCACCGCGAGACAAAAAAAAATCCCTTTGTCCCTCCCTGTCTCCCCTTGCTACTGCCGCGTCTTCGCCCAACCCTTTCCAGTGCCGTGCCTCCCCTCTCCTTCTTCATACTCCCCTTTTCCTCCTCCCCTCTCCTTCTTCATACTCCCCTTTTCCTCCTCCCCTCTTCTTCCTCCCCTCTCTCTCCTTACTTATCCCTTTCTTCTTTCTCTCTTTCTCTCTTTTTCTTCTCCTTCTCCTTCCTTTTCTTCTTCTTCCTCCTCCTCTTCTTCTTCTTCTTTTTCCTCCTCTTCTTCTTCTCACATCTCTGCTTTATATCTCTCTCATTTTCTCTTTCTTATCTCTCTCTTCCTCCAACTCCTCCTCCCTCTTCCTTCTTGTCTTCCCTCCCGCCTGACTGCCAATTATTCCCTTTCCTCCTCCCATCTACCTCCCATCTGCTGCTCTTCCTTCCCTCCCACCTCCATTACCTCCCTCTCCTTCCTCTTCCTTGCTCTCTCCGTCCTCTTCCTCCTTCCCCTTTTCTCTTTCTCCCCGCCCCTCCCCTTCCTCCTGCCCTCCCACTCTTTTTTCCCTCTCTTCCCTTCCCTTCCCCTCCCTTTCCCTCCCTCATCCCTCCCCTCCTCCCCCTCCCTCATCCCTTCTCCTTCCCTCCCCTCCCCTTCCCCTCATCCCCTCCTTTCCCCAACTTCCTCCCCTCCGTCCCCTCCCCTTCCCTCCCTCATCCCCCCAACCTCCCCCACCCCGCTCTCGTTCAGGAGACTTAAGCATCATCTCTTCCCGGCAGATTCCCTCGGCCGCCCGACGCATGTAGATCTTCCTTTGTTCGCATTGCCTCTAGAGCCTCGGGGCAAAATAGTGACTATTCATGCCACGTTCCTGCTCCGTTTATTGAGTAGATTGTAGTCAATTTGATTAAAATAGGAATATCACTATGAATAGGGTCATTAACTTTCCACACCATATCCTTTTTTAACAAAAAAACAACAACTAAAAGAGGTGAATTTAAAAAAAATCAAACTTTATGAATCGTAAACATTACCAACAAACGAATCCTCCTCAAACAGGAGCGAATATTTCCGACATTGTATATAGCAATGGGGTCAGAGTCACGTGACCTATTCAAATGACCTGACCTCCACCTGAAACATTACGAGGAGGTCACGAAGGTGAAGGTAAACATAGGGAGAAGTAGGTACGTGTGGGAGATACGATCACCTTAAGATCTAGTGCGTGATATATTCGCAGGGGAGAGTGTTGGGGGAGGGGTCGGAGATGGGGGAAGGGGGAGGGGCCTGAGGGAGAGTGCAGGGGAAGGGATTGGGCGTGAGGGAGAAGGGGGTGGGGAAAGGGTGTAAGGGAGAAAGGGGGTGGGGAAAGGGTGTAAGGGTGAAAGGGAGTGGGGAAAGGATGTAAGGGAGGAAGAGGTGGGGAGCGGGCCCAAGGGAGAGGGGGAAGGGGAGAAGGG
>BOPN01000963.1:327500-330000 GCA_017312705.2 Penaeus japonicus
CTAAAATTGATTGTTCCAGAATCATTACATTAAATTATTAATCACATTTAGCTTTATGCCGTCGCATCAGTCCTCCTCAATATTTCACCTCCATACCATGGAACATGACCATGGATTAACTCACATTAATGCGCACTGAGACCATGTTTTCCCTAAACTACGTCCATATGCCACATCACAGGTTATTCACATAATTTTACTTTGGAGAATTCGAAATGCATCGGGGTTTCTTTTGGGTTTCATCATGATGTACAAAAATGTACTTCATTTCGTAGAATCACGCAAATATCCATATAAAAAAGTGTTAAGAGTTAAATATTGTTTTTTATTTACTTTGTGTGCAAACACTTGAACAGTCATATACACGTATAATGTGGGTATACGTGTATATACATGTGTATTAATATATGTATTCATATATACATACTCATATACTGTGTGTGTGTGCGTGTGTGTGTGTGTGTGTGTGTGTGTGTGTGTGTGTGTGTGTGTGTGTGTGTGTGTGTGTGTGTGTGTGTGTGTATAGAGAGAGAGAGAAGGAAAGAAAGAAAGAAAGAAAGAAAGAGAAAGAGAAAGAGAGAGAGAGAGAGATTGAGAGAAAGGGGAGTTTCCCTCAAAGCAACCCTAACGCCGCTTCCCATACCAACGCGACGTGAGAGCTCCTTTGAAAGGAATATGAGGTGCGGTTATGTAGGGGGAACGGGAGAAGAAGAGAAAAGGGGAGAGGGGAGAGGGGGGGAAGGGGGGGAAAGGAGGGCGAGAGGAGAGGAAGGGAGAAAAGGGTTGGATGTTGGGAATAGTGGAGAAGAAGGAGAGAGGAAAAGTAAAAATAAATAGGAATAGAGATAGAGGGAGAAAGAGAAAGAAAAAAAATATATATAGAGAGAGAAAGAGGGTGGCGGGACGGCGAGAAAAGGTGAAAGAGTAAATATAAAAGAAACGCGAATGAGAAGGGAGAAAGAGAGAGGAGAAGAACATAGCAAATAGAACAGAAAGAGAGAAAAAGAAAGATAAAGAGAAAAGGAGAGATAGAGGGGAAGAGGGAGCGTGTATCTGACGTCCCAAGAGGGAACACGGCCTGAGGCGGTAGCGGCGGCGGAGACGGAGGAAGAGGAGGAGGAAGAGGAGGAGGAAGAGGAGGAGGCGGAGACGGATGAGAAGAACGATCTGTCATTTCTGTCACTGAGGAGCGTGTCACTGGGCGTGTGTCCCGTGTCGCGCCCTATGAGAGCGTCCGCGCGGGTGTGGTGGCGAGAGAGCTGGTGTTTCTGGCGTGGATGAACGTGTCCTATAGTTGTGTATGACTGTGTTTTCTGTGGCTAATGGTGTGTATGTACGCGTGGGGGAGAGGGGGGTGGGTGGGAGGGGATGGGAGAGGGGGGAGGGTGGGAAGGAGGGGGTGGGATGGTGGGGGAGAGGGAGGAAAGGAATGAGAGAGAGAAAGAGAGAAAGAGAGAGAGAGAGAGAGAGAGAGAGAGAGAGAGAGAGAGAGAGAGAGAGAGAGAGAGAGAGAGAGAGAGAGAGAGAGAGAGAGAGAGAGAGAGAGAGAGAGAGAGAGAGAGAGAGAGAGAGAGAGAGAGAGAGAGAGAGAGAGAGAGAGAGAGAGAGAGAGAGAGAGAGAGAGAGAGAATGAGAGAGAGAGAGAGAGTAAGAAAGAGAGAGAGAAAAAAAACTAAGAAAGAGAGAGAGAGAGAGAGAGAGAGAGAGAGAGAGAGAGAGAGAGAGAGAGAGAGAGAGAGAGAGAGAGAGAGAGAGAGAAAGTATAAAAAAGAAAAAAAAGCGACAATCGAAAAGTGAGCCTAACATTCACAAAGGCTCTGCTATCAATCTCTATCTCACTGCCAGAAAATCTCTGTCCGACCCGTGTTAAAGTTTCCATTTTAACATGACAAAGAGTGATAATTATTTCTCTATCCTCGCCGTCACCCCTCATCCTACTTTCTCCCCCCCCCTACCTCACCCTCACCCCCCTTATCCCCCCCGTCCATCACCCACCCTAACGAAACCGCACTCTCCCTCACTTCTCCCCGCCCTCATCCTGTTTGGCATTGCGTGTGTGTGTTTGTGTGTGTGTGTTGTGTGTGTGTGTGTGTGTGTGTCAGTGTTTGGGTATGTGTGTTTGTGTGTGTGTGTTTCTTTTGCGTGTGTTGTGTGGGTGTGTGTGCTCGTGTGTGTGTGTCTGTGTGTGTGTGTGTGTGTGTGTGCGTGTGTGTGTGTGTCTATGAGTGTTTGGGTGTATGCGTTCGTGTGTGTGTGTCTATATGTGTGTGGGTGGGTGTGGATGTGGTGGATTTGGAAATCACTTTTTAAATTCTAGAAACAGGACGATGGAAGAACCATGAATAAATCGATTTTTGTAAATAACCTCACCATCTTCACACTTTTTCTTTCTTTTAGCTTTCACCCCCTCCCCCCCTAAGGGCCTAACCCCAACACCTCACCCCCCCCCTAACAGCCTACCCGTCCTTTCCGTCCACCCTACCCCCCCTCCCTCCCACTT